>LQNK01001683.1:0-20350 GCA_001586405.1 Phoebis sennae | reverse complement strand
CCTATTTTCTCACCCGACCTCACACGTTGACGAAGTGCTATTACGGACTGAAAGAAATAATGGACTTTCACCCGTATCGAACATACAGGGTAGTGTTACAGCACTTTTGTAATATGTATAATACATCAGCGTTCTAGAGTCCAAATATCGCATTTCTTCCTTTTGTTACTTTTGTAATAGTGTTATAAATTTATAATAGTAAACTTTTGCTTGTCCGATATAATCTAGTATTTAAAAGAACCTCAAAATAACCTAATAACCTAAATATACAGGTAATACCTGTTTTTATCAAGATTTGAACGAAAAAAGTATTATAAATAAATAAATAGTACAACATAAACACATTTCTCCAAAGTAGGTACAATATTTGAAACCGTTTTTATTGCACAGCCCTTCTTACAATTTAATTGCCATGGCAATAAAAATTGTTTTCCAAGAATCCTTACTAAAAAGTTTGTAATTTAATTAGTATCGTATGGCATTTGAAAGTAATAACGCCTGCCTTTTTTAGTAGCAATTTATTCCTCAATAAAAGGAATAAAAATTGCGTAAGGCGCTATTAAATCCAAAACTTGTAATAATATAATTAATAAATTCGTCAAGTTGTGGGACGAGTAAGTACAATATAATAAAAGTTCGTGATGGCTTGAAATACCTAAATCTGTTTTTTTTCATGTTTAGACTGTGAAGCAGAATATATTTAAAATATTATTTATATAATATTTTACAACAACATTTGGAGTATATCTAATCTTGGTATAAAAAACGTGTGGTACTTTTAATAGATTATTTTATAAACAACCAAAAACATAAAGAAAATACAGACATCAACTTTAAGGAAAAAAAAAATAAAAAGTTCTCTCCGGCGGGGAATCGAACCCCGGTCTCCCGCGTGACAGGCGGGGATACTGACCACTATACTACCGAAGACTTATAAGTGATGGCGAAATTACCGTGTATACTAAACATTATTTAGATAAATGTTGAACTTACATGAACGTGTGTAAGTATAATATTATTTACCTATTCACCTACATGCATGGAAAATCACTAAAGTTATAAACAAAACATTTCCTTTGAGAAACTCGTAAAAGATCATCATCATCACATTTTGTCATTGCAAAAACATCACCAAAAGCAACAAATTTCGTATTATGATAATTCAAAAATATATATGACTTATTTAAGGTATACTACAAATTAATTCCCTACTCGAATATACTTGCAAACTTTATAATTTTAGCACTTATAATCGTATTAATCATTAATCTATGATTAATCACCAACTCACAATAAAGACCGACTTACTAAGCCATTAGGAGCCATTCAGAAGTCTTGTCACGTACGTCCAAAAAAATAAATAAGGACACTATGGAATCCTAAAGTCGTATCTTGGGGTTCCACACGTTTCCACCTCGTTAACGCCGAATAGAACTCTAAGATACCACTTTGCGAATCCTTTTACACTGAACGTAGCTCTCTTTATGGATATCTTGAATTTTTAACTTACAAATGGCACCAATCTAGCTGAAACCACTATTTCTATATACTTTCGACTTTTTGAGTAAAGTTTTGCTGTTTTATTCAAGAAACTCAATACTAAGACAAGCAACGCAAAATGTGCGCAGTATAACAAGCAATATAGCATGATATTTTGAAAACACTACCTCTCTTTTCTTCTCTTCTCTTATATACTCCTTTGCTTGCTCTGCCATAAAAAAATATATATAGTTTCTGGCCATAATATAATGTCTTTCGTATCTACCGCATAAAGTTCTTAAAGAATATTCAGAACACGTACCTAATCAAGTGAAAATAACATGTAAAATAATTCTGGAAATCCTGAAAAAAATTATGCACTAGATATAAAATAGCTTATACCCGATGTTTATCTATGTATAGTCTCGAAAAATAGGGAATTTAAAGTAAGCGGAGTGACAGGTGATGGTATATAATAAAATTTAAGAAGATTTAAATATATAATAAATACTGTTAGGGTGTAGAGTTTTATACATTGGTATCGGCATGAGTAGTACTATTGTGACTAAAAAATATGTTATTTATTTTATGTACATACTTTAATTTTCATAATGTCAATTTGAATGACATAATGGGAATTAATAAGTATGATGAATGTAAAATGGAATGTTGTATTAATAAAAAATAATTTTTATTCTAATATCTTCCCTTCGGCTTCTACTCTATAAAAATTTTGCAAAATAAAAATCCCGGTAAATTGTTATAAATTAGCGTGAGTAAAGATGATGTTTAATATTCTCTCGTTTATTATAAGATCATCTTACGAACCTAATCAAGTTATAAAGTTAATAAATAATTAAAGGAATATATTATTACAAGAAAATTTTACTTCATGTTTATTTTGCGTGCTATGGAAATTTGAAGTTCAACGTTATTAATTTAATTAAGACGAAAATTAATTAATGTTATTAATAATTAAATCATATTTAAATGAAGGTATAGGGTTTTCGTTTATTTTAGCTAGTTCTATAACATTTTAAGGCTTTTAAGGACTGTTCTATTATTTTTAGCAATTATCCTCAATAAATAGTTTGACATTAAAAAGTATACCTTTTTTATTTTATAATAATAACTTGTTGCAGTCTGTGGTTAATGGTTATACACGTGTGTCACACACTAATCTTTATTTATATAACAATAATATCATAAAGAGGAAATATTTGTTTGGTTGTTATATTGAATAGGCTCTGAAACTACAGGACCCATTTGGATCAAATTTTGTACAGAAATTCTTTGATTCTAGTTTTTAACCCGAAAATCCTATGAGATCGGAATATAATGGCAGGGGAAACCGGGGAGCTCAGCTAGTAATAAATATAGCCTATGGTATTCACTGGGTCCTCAAAAAGATAATTCTTTAATAATTTTCGATTTTACAAACCGAAATCTTATGTAAATTTGCTCATTAACAATTTAAATATTGAAAATGAACGCAACAGGAATTTTCATCAGGAAAAACAATTTCCTTTCCGCCGGAATTCAATGATTGCAACTTCAGAGTTCTGTATTTTCAATTGCTTTTTATTTTTTGTGCTCAATTTTTATGTTTTAGGAGGACCAATTGGTGTAACTTAGTTATTAAAAACATATATTGCCTATACAAATGTGTTCCTACAGAACCGAAATACAGTTGTTGTTGTATTTAATTTTTATATAAGACAAAGTTTTTGACGACTCTATTGACGCAGCAGATATGGCTATGGTCTATTGCGCTAAAGGGCGTGGGTTCGACGAGCAGAAAATTATTGAGTGAAGAACATTGTAATTTTCTACTGTGTGTGTGTTCATATATCTATAGTATGCATGTATTTACAAAAAAAGCATATTTAAGTATGTATTACAGCTAGCTAGTTCCCATAGTACAAGCTCTGCTTAGTGTGAGACTAGATGGCGTAGAGTTAAATATCCCTGAATTTTTTTTTTTCTTATTTATGTTAAAGTTGTTGGTTTGCACTTCATTTTACATTGTCGATGATATTTCACACACATTTTGTTTGAATCAAATATAAAGAATGGAAATCTGATTTGAAAGACCCTATATTCCCAGACAAAATTAAGATGATAGTTTTTGATAGCACAGTTTGCAAAAAGGTAGAAACGAGATTTTCATACACGAAAGTTTAACAAGTGCATAAAATTGAATTCATCTACCATCGATCCACATGTATTTTCAGAATTTTTATAACTATTATTACATAATTTTAACCTTTACGCCGGATCTAATTTTCTCGCTTGGCTTATCAAAAGGAACTTAAAATCTTTTACAAAGAAACGTGTTCCTTTGGAAGCTCGCAGGCGTCAGAAATTGCCCATTAGCTGACGCCTCATTTTTAAGTTTCGACACTTTTTATATTTTGTATAAAAGCGACAAACGCTATCTAAATACTTATAAGTTATAACTATTTCAAAAGAAATTATTGAAGAGGTCGCAGTGTTAAGGAAGAATGGCCTTTGTGAATGTGATTTGAACATTTCTAGTTTAAGAATACATGACCTGTTCGAGAAATAATTGGAAAATATTCCATTATTATTTTTAAATCATTCATTTTTCTGCGTCGGGCTAAGCTCCGATTAAGTTAGCAATCTTGCTACGCCCTATGTATGCATTTTACTTTTCATTTTTGCGCACATTATATAGTAAATAAAAAATATTTAGTATAATACTTTTTATCCGTGTGGCGACGGGTTAGAGTACATATTTTGACACCCCATTTCTAGCCGCGTGTGTCTTAAGAGGCGACAGAATAATTCTGCTGCACAACATCTTCAGCAATAAAAGCAGTCAGTCACTTAAAATCAGGTGAACAGCATGCTCCGCTTGCCCGTTGTACCATACAAAAAAATTAAAAACTAATTGTACAGCAATTTCAAAATTCGCCCATAACCATAAACGCAAGCCATGTGATCCTCATAATTCATTCACGTTATACTCTGAATATAAATCACTTACACAAACAGATGCTATGTAAACTAATACAGCTATAATTTTCAAAATATCTATGCATATCATTAACAGAAGTCCGATTTTTTTTAAAAGAGTGATTGCTGTGTAAGTTGGATGTGTTATGCACAAAACAATGGTTAGTATTTTTTTCTGATTTTCTATTTATATGTGCGTCAGTCACGTAAAAACCACTGGTTTTTATAATCATAATAAAGTCATTATACTTCTTCTTGAAAAATTACTTTAAAAAGCTGTAAAAATTGATTAGTCCACGCGAGCGTATCCACGGATGGAAGCTAGTTTACAATAAACCTACATTACGTGACAGAATAAAGTGGTTTTTGCGAATTTCAACATTCATAGCTACGTAAAATTTATATTTCATCGCCTAAAATTGTGTTACAAAGTTAGACAAAACATGATAATATTATTGTATTGTTTGAAATGCTAATTCGGCAAGTTTGGTTGGATAAATGCGAAACTAACAGGTGTGAGGTATTTTGATATTTATACCGAAATAATGAAATTATTTTATCGCAGCGTAGGAATTTTATTTTATTATTTTAGAGAAAACTTACGGCTACAAATATACTATAATATACATTATTCAGACAAATAGAGACAATTACAAGTATACGTTAAAATGGGCAATATTTTGTAAATTTACCTTGTGTTAACACATAAAAAACATTAGTATTGAATTCCAGCAAAAGAAGATCACTAAGCATTATAGAAAAACTTAATAGAGAAGAAGTAAAATATAACTATATGTTTTATTCTGCATTCCTGATTCTAAATCACTTTCATAGTTTTATTTATTTTTTGGTTCTAACCATTACGAGTCACGACGATCATGGTAGGTTTATATGAAGGACGGAAATTAGTTTCTTAAAATAATACGTTTGCTTGAACGTAGCACAGAATTCACGTCTAGGCTTTCAGTTAGCTACGAAGTCCTCATCAAGTTCATAAATATTAGATTTTGTTTCCTTATATTCAAAAGGCTCCGAAACTACGGGATATATTTGATTAATTATTTTACCATCGGAATCCTACACTATTCTTGATGAACATAGGCTATATAACATTATCCTACGGGAGCGAAGCCGCAGTTGCTAGTAGTAAATAAAATCGGAGTAATTGTTTTTTAACTGCTACCTAGTGTTAATAACGTATTAGTCTGCAGTATAGCTGTTAGTGCAATTGCCGATAGTAATCGGATTACAATTACGTTTGCCTGAACGCAGCGCATAGCTCACCTCCAGGCTCTGACTGGTGACGCAATAGAGCAAATAAAACGGGGGTGATGGTCTTTTTACTGCTAGTGGTTTATAGACAACATTAATTTATAATCACGGTGATGGAAAAGCATGCTGTTAGTGCAATTGTAATCTGTCTATTCTGTTAAAACGGTTGTAATTGTCTTTAACGGGGGTGTTGAATAAACTATAACTAATGGGAATGTAACGACATTTGATGCTCTGAAACAAGCAGTTTTTACACTTGATTTAAAGCGCAGATATTTGTACAGACCTCTGCCATTCTCCTTGTTTGTGAATGAAAGAAGAATGAAAGAAAGGTTATTCCAGTTTTTAACAAATAATAATCTATACATATAATAAAACAGTAACCGAACCATTTCTGTACATTGAATATTTTTCAAAAAGAGTAATTGGTATGCAATATGTATGTTCTATAGATACCAAAACCATAGTTAGAATTTTTTTTTTCTGTTTGTCTGTTTGTCTGTTTGTCTGTTTATCTGTTTGTCTGTTTGTCTGTTTGTCTGTTTATCTGTTTGTATGTTCGTCAATCACATAATAACCACTAGGCAGATTTTGATAAAATTTCATATGTTAATAGACCATAATTAGGTGCAACTTATAGGCTACATTTTGTTTGAAAAAAATATTTTTAGGGGTGGCTTCCCATACATGTAAACGGAGGGTAAAAAAATAAATATGCGAGTACATCATTGAATGAGGTGTCATTGGATAGGTATTTAAAAATCAAATGGAGCTTTCTAAATGCGTTTTTTGCTAAAGTAAATATTTTTTGAGATATACGCTTCTAAAGTCGTAAAAATGTCATACCACGTGCCAATGTCAGATTTTGGTTGAGTTGCGGACATGCATTTTTATACTCTTAACGTATAGATTAAGACATCACAAACACTCAAAATAAATTATTAAAAATCTTCAAAAAATAACAAACTCTCCGCCCGCGGCTTCGCTCGCGTGGGCTACAATTTTCTGCATTTTGAAGAGGCGCGCGCAGTGTGAGTTTTGGTCAAACATATTTCCATAGAAAATTATGACAAAAACTATAGACATTCGCATATACCAGCGGCCTTGCGACCGTAATTTTTTTTAACTTTTGTTGTGCGCCTCTAAAAATACAGAAATTAGTAACCCACGCGTGCGAAGCCGCGGGCGGAAAGCTAGTAATAAATAAATAGTTTCGTGTGTAGTGCAAGTAGGGAATGAGGTTCGCCCGTCAGCATTTGCCACACCGACACAAAGTAGATGTGGCGCCGGTTTTCAGTAGCCCCCCAGTACGGCTGTCTTTAATCTTATATAATTTAGTTATATGCCAACTTTGTCAATGGGAACATTATTTTGAATTTCAGATAGAAAGTTCGCCTTTTGTGCTATCAAACTATAATACAAACTTTTGCTCTGTGCACATGCTTACAATTTGCGCCTCTTTGACCCGCACTAGCACGAAGTAGCATTTTACGTTCGCAAACTTATAAGCTCCCCACGAAATTTGAATAAAGTTCCTTTGCTTCTTGTTAACAAGCGACATAGGGAGATTTGCTACTTTGCACTTGTAGTTTTGAGAACAGAAACATTTTTGTAATGTATTAAAAATTGTGTGCTAGAAAACGTAATATTTTTATAATTAACTCAAGCTTTATAAGAATCCGAACCAATTTACTCCACATTTATTCCCATAACTTCACTTTAAATATGTTTTTAGAAAAATAACACTCATAATCACTGCGATGTATACTGTCTTTCTTTCTTTCTTTCTTTTAATAATAACTTTAGTCTACCTTAGATATTAAACTGTTTCTCAATGAAGGCGATCTCTCTAAAAATAAATAAAGAAAAAAAATATTCTCGTACAAAATATGATAATGAATATTACATTCCTTTCTCATTTACCATAGTCATGAATGTAAAAAAGGTTCGTTGTCACAACATTATCCTTTATTCATGACTTATTAGAATTTAGATGGGATAGGTGGCTAAAACTTGACAAGGTACGAAATAATCTAATCTAGATATCTTGTTAGGACGTTTTATGCGACCCACAACTCTAAGTGTGGTTGTGTGATTCTTATCGTCTGAGACCATTTTTTGGGAAGATGCTTGAGGTAAGCTGAAAACTTGTATGATGCCTCTCGTATACCTCAACATGGAACGGCATGGTGGTAGTGAGTCGCCGTTTCAGCCTAGGACGCCTACTGCTGGACATAGGCCTCCACCAAACATTTCCAATACGACCTGTCAACGGATGGTGAGTAGAGGGCTAAATCTAAATGAATTTGAGGCAACATGCAATATTTATAATGTAATAGTTTAATATTTAAAGAATAGAAAAAAATAAGCCAGACGATTTAAACCAGCCGGCAAATTTTGCAAAATGTCAGAAAAAAAAATTTTAGAAAAAGTCAGCTTACTTGGTTACATACCCTACAGCAGTGTACCCAAAACCCAAGTCCCATTCACTACAACCTATAACATACATCATCTCAATACTTTTACCATATCTAAATCCTATAATTGTGAATGGTATGGATCTTTTTAAGTCAGTACTTGTACTTTTATTTAAACTTTTATTTAACGACAAACACATTTTAAATAAAATACTTTTTAAAGGATTTTAAACGCGGTTTATTATACATTATTTTACATTATTATTTAACCCGACGTTTCGAGCACTTTATTTATTAAGACAAGACACATATACAATAATGATTTATTCATTTTAACACGACCGGTTTTGTACATCATCGTCATAATTATACTCAGTACTTGTAAATATTGTACGATTATAAATTAGGTACTATTGCCGAATGTTGCCGCCCCGGAATGGTGTTGGCGGCAAAGTGGCAATTTGCATTTTACCCGCTCGGTAATTGGGTGCAGAGACCAACGTGACAACGATTGTACCGCGCTAGAACCTCGCCTTTGACACTGAAGGCATGTGATAAATAATTATACATGTGAAATACTGTAAATAAAACATATGGGGATCGGGATCGTTATTCATTATGTTTGGTTAGGGTATTTTGTGAGATGACAGAAAACATTGATTTTCAGAAATCAATAAACCTTTCCTTTGAAACGTAATGTTATAAAATGTTCCAAATAATTGAATACGGATAATATAATTCTTTGAAATATTTTATCCGTAGTGTAGTTTCGGATTCATAACGGTTCTTTTTCCCATCTTGACATTTATGTAGGTTAATAAAAACAGTTCTGGATAAAATTTATTTATCATGAAGTGTTGATATAAAACTTCGTTAATTTTGCTAATCTCATCGACCCTCATCACTTAACCCCGAAAGTTTACCAAACTTTAAGTTATGATCTGTTTTTGAAGCCCTCACCACCCAATATTATATTTCAATATTAAATACAGCGATTTAGCTTTATAAAATGTTTTAATATAACTGCATACTATGCTATAGTTTTTTTTCCGTAAGTGTGTTGCTGGTTGTGTGTTTGTGTTATGTATGTGTTTGTTAGATATAATAGAATTTAATAAGGATTCAACAATCGTGACATTTTCAAAATGAAGAGTAAATGAAGTATAAACATTTTATATGTATTTTTTATTATTATTTATTATCTATATATTTTAACATAATCATTTCCAAACACACTATCCTATAAATAAACTGATTTACTACTAATACCAAAATATGACAGTCAATAAACATTTAAGCCTCTCAACCACATAGTTTCATACTGTTTTGTTTATCACTAAAATAACATTAGCTTCCGAAACTTCATAACCGACAATTTGAATCGCACATTATCTACACACTATCCCAGTATCAAACAATACTTTAGAGAGTTTTACTAATTTGCAAACTTTTAATTAGTTTACTAACCGTGCGGGTATTATATAATTTGCATCCCGTTTAAATGATAGCATTAATCAGCTAAAATAAGTACTGCGGGGAATAGCAATACTTCACAATGCATCAAACGTTTTAAATAAACTTCAAAAATAGAATTCTGCAGCTATTTCCATTTGAAATTCGTTTTCAAACTCCAATTAACTCAACGTTGACAAGTTTTGGCTTTATTTTTCACGGTAAGTACTTTAAAAGTGCAGTTAATGAAGAGTAAATTTCCGTTATAGCGGGTACTTTAGAAAAGGCACTATGTATTTTTACAGCCCTCTAAGTCAAGTTAACTAAAAATAATTTAGCGATCTGGGGCACTTGACGCGTGGTGCAAGATATTATTGCTGATAATATTAACTATGACTTTTTTGTTTAAACACTCCTCAGTGAAAATTTGTATTTTGTATTACTATGCTTTTATATTATAAGCTATACCCCGCTAATTCAGCTGGGCAAAGTAAGACTAGTAGCGTAATTTTTAAGCATTGTAAAGGTCATTGGAAATGTCATAAATACTGTATGTATTGTATGTAGTACAAGGTGTTTCTTAATGAAATTGTAGTTTGGGGTGGACTCAATACGTAGTTAAAATCAAAGTTTCTAAAATTTACTGTAGTCTAGCCAGTTTGCTAATATTTGAGAAAAGAAATCTCTGTCAAATGGCCTTTTTAAATATAAGTGGTTGGTGGCCTTTTATCCATCAGTTTATCAGTGCGATGTAAGTGCAAAGCAAACTGATTTATTTTTATTTTGAAAAATATACAGTAGAAATAAAATATTGAATCGCTTATTGTTTATGTATTGCACTGCTTATGAAGCGGAACCCAATGAGGCGAGTCTCAGAGGGACATAAATCAGGGTGCAGATGTAAACGGAGCTGCTAATTTGAACCCCCCGTTAGTGGTCCTTCGAGCCGGATTGGGTGAACGGAATTATCGGTACGCATGTTTGCATTCGTTTATTGCGATATATGGGCGTTTTAATGTGACTGTACATATATGTAGGTAAGCAGATATAATGCTATGATGCCATGCTACAGCCAGACAAGCAGGTAGACAAAACTTAAGGTTGCATAGGGAAATTGTTTGGAATCAAACAAAGTTTCGGATTTACCTAAGTAAAATTTCTGTGAATCAATAATAAAAAATAATTGTTTTGTAAAATTATGTTTTATTGGTAAATCATTCTTTAAAAGTAAATTTGTCGTTACACTTAGTAGGAAAAATAAAAGAGTAGAATAGATCTGCTATCTAACGCAAAAGCATTGCCGTCTTTCATTACTGCTTTGAAATTCGATATAGTTGACTTCAAAGTCGATATCGCTAGAAATATGTACAAGTGCACAACTACAGTACAAAGTACGGAACTTTATTGGTACTCCAATATAAAGGGCTAGAGGTAGTACATATTTATATGTGGAAATTTTTTTACAATTTTACTTGAATTTTTCGTATTAACGCAGATTATTGTATTAACATAAAGAGGGAAAAAAATATTTACTTACACAGCTACGTACCACGATTAAGATAATGTTTCCTGAACGGTAATCATTTCACTTAACTGATAAAACTTCGGCGTCATTATTTTAATTTTAGTTAACTGTTAAGCTATATCTAAATGCGTTTCTAATAAAAGTATATACTGCGTGTTATTTTTTTTTACTAATTCTTTGTGGGCTTTATTTCATGAGTGCATTACGATCTAAAATTCGTGATGCGCCGAACTGTGTTTCACCGAATAACCGCATACCGAATACTATTTGGTTTAAACTTTACCGACTGGATGTTCGGCCAAATTATTCGGTTTAACATATTTAACTATTTTGTCACATAGACGAATTCAAACGTTTACACTAAGAATATTTTAATAATTTAAGAAAATAGAAGTACTCCAACCGAATAAATGCGGCCGAACACAAATAGTAAAAAATATCTATCATCTCTTGTAAAAATCCATCAAGCAAGTTATGAAAACATAATAAAAATATAGACGAGTTGTCATGTGCTACAAGAATCCATAAGTAATGCGCTCTCGTGGTAAACAGGTCATTAGTATGCTGGAGCTGGGCTTCACGCGCGAATATTTATCTACCCTCCACTTATAAATTACTTTAATGAGAATTTGTTTGCCGATATTGATATTTTGTAGTGTCCATTTTACATAAGATCTTGGATATAACGTACTAATTGCGTCCTGTGGTAGTGTGCAGTAGCGAAATGCTATCATAGTTAAAAATAATTATTAAAATCCAACCATATTCAACTTATTTTTATTGCGTTGAAACAAATAACAAAACAAATAAATGCTATTTAATATTGTGATGAAATACCTACCTACTTCTTAACATAGATCCTCGATGCAACCTACGTCATATAAAATCAATACGCCTAGACAAACTATATCCAGTAAAGCATTATTTATTAACTGTGCGCTAACTTTAACGAACTGAAAACATTTTAAATCAACTCCAATATAGACCACACGTGCGCTTTTAGAGTTAAATGACGACTAAACGGGACTAAACTGAGAAAGAGGTTAAATGCATATAGAATGATTCGAGCATGTTTAGACTGATATGAAGAATATTTCCAAAGAAAGAAGAAGTACTTCCAAATAATTCGCTTAAAAAGGAACCGTTTTTTATCTGTAATGGTGACTGAGTTCATAGAAATCTTCCTTTTAAGAAGTAAGTAAGTAATTTATATTGTCAAGTATCCTTTCTTAGGTGTAAATTTAAAATGGGTTGCCAAAATATTATTGATGTCCTCCGGAATAGTTACAGCATTGTTATAAAGAAGCAGTGAATACATAGATACGCGATTGTTACAAATATTATGTTATATTATTATGTTTCTCCATTCATAATTCTCGGGTCATTCCCGCAAGGAAAGTGCCTGGTCCTTTAGAAGGCTTACGTGGATAGATCCAAAACGCAGAGGCCCTTTAAAGACTTTTAATGTGTTATGGGACACCAGCCGCAAACTGCCCATGATTGCACTACAAAGAAAAGATACAGCCCTGGGCAGTCCACCGCGGTCATCCTCATTCTTCCTTCATAGTGTTACCATGATACTGAATTCAATATTTCAATTATGTGAAACTAATAAATATGAAATCATTTTAGTATATGATACTACAAACATATAAATTATGACATTTGATATTGTCTATACTAATTTTATAAAAAGGAAAGATTTGATTTTTTGTTTGTTTTTTTTTGAGTTGAATATGCTCCGAAAGTACTGGACTGATTTGGATGAAATTTTGTACAAAGATTGTTTGAAACATGAGGAAGAAATAGCCTTTACCCCGAAAATCCTACGAGAATGAAAGATATACGCGGATGAAACCGCAGAGTTCAGCTAGTATTTTATAAAGACATACTCCGAAAGTATTCCACAAAACTACCCACATTATGGGATAAATTCGCATAGCGCAATTCCGATGACCATTTCTTGTTACTCTTAATGAATTAGACAGGGATATTGCTTATTTTACTGCCTACGCCATATTTCCACGAGCTGATTTATTGGTTTTTCTATAAAGGAGTGATTGAAGAGGCTTTTAGTAATATCAAAGGTAATATGTGTGAGCGGCTGTTTACAGTACACTAATTGAATGTTGGTTGCTGAAAATAATTGGTCATAAATTTAAGAGGTTATTTTATTGGGAGAACAAACAGATGGGATGTATTAGTTGCTTTTTATTAGTTCTTTTATTAAATCTACACTTTTTTCATTTGTGTGTATCCATTTGGCTAAAACGTAAATTATGGAGAATAAAAAAAATGTTTAAAAGAGTCTCCAGCCCGAATTTGACGAAAATAAATTTATTTCCTGGATTACATTAATATTATAACACATTCTGTTCTGTTTTTGGTATTGTTTAAAAATTTTTTTTGGCCTAACTTGCCCGGTATTTTTAAAATGCCAACATTTTCTGTAAAGCCGTTGTTTTTTGCTAAAATGAATTAATAAATAAAAACTATATTATTTGATTAAAAAAAAATATTTTGCGGACCGGGAATCGTACCAGCTGATTTTGCAAGAAAAATAAACATCCTGTATAATTTTACAAATCAACAGTACTCCTAATTCTAATGTGTTCCGAAGTATTTCTCATTTAGAAAAACACAACACGAAGACGTATATCAAAAGCGTTTTATCACTCCAATTAGAGGCTGTCGCTCTGACAGTAAGGCAATTAGGGTGCATTGTACGTGCATAATTACATTGCCGGCGTTGCCAGGGATTCTGAACTACTCAATCTCAGACCCCGTTTACGAAGACGAACTTGGGCACATGATTAGCCAATTTATATGAGTGATTGTCAGCGATACGCATACATTAGGGGTTCAAATGCTTCTAGATTCGTGTATGCGTACGTGACTATTGAATAACAGATCCCTGCATATATGTTTTCTATATACATATCGTCTGCAGTGAGGTTGAACATATACTATTTTTCAATCCATAAATAGCTTCGGTTATGACCCGGAATCCAGTCACAAACCTCTGCGCAATAATAAATCAAAAAGTAATTATTCTTTATTTCGCAGCATCTAACAATGTTAAGTTTCCTATCTAAACAACACAATGTCGGTAATAATACCTACAATATATCACTAAATACGAAATTACAATTAAGTACATTGGAAATTACAACGCAATCACAGAACCAGTAATGGTGCATGGAAATAAATTGACGAATGTAAGAACCACAGATTAGAGAATAAAAGGCAGATGGAGTGTTTCGAAGACTCGAGTGACGCTAACTACTCGTGCATCTGTGTGAGTGAAATTTGAAAATTTCGAAGACCTCGTGATGTGTTGTCTCAAACTAGAGAAACATTTTTGTATTTGTTTTTGAAGTTTGTATTTGCTTTTTAGCGTCACTCGAGTCTTCGGCCGCACTTCACCTGCCTTTTATTCTCTAATCTGTGGTAAGAACAATCCATCTACATAGCAAATTACCTACTTATGGTTGGGGCTAGACTTTTCGTACATCATTACACATATTCACCGCAATAGACTTGAAAGCTTCATTACAACATTTTAAGACTTTTTTATAGACTGAACTAACCGTAAATATGTCGACCCTGTTAGGCCATACCAAATTTATGTTCGCTTTAACAGTTATGGGGTCACGCAGACGCGATGGTGACTTTATGACTAACTATTAGGACTTACTATTTTTAGAAACAGTCAATAATATTGGGTATCTTCGAACACCATCCTAAACTTTTATAAGTTTATGTTCATACATATTAAAATTTAAAAATCAATAGTGTGTTGACTGACTTTGAATTAGAGAACTAGCGACAAGTTATTTAACCTCCTTACCGTGAGGGAGTTACCTTAGTTAGAGGCCCCCTTATATTCGCTGGAATTAAGTGTACAGATAAAACAAATTAATAAAAATATAGTGTAATGTATCTTAATCCATCCTTGTTTTAAGACATACAATTATCAAGTACTAGCTGTGCTTCGTGGTTTTACTCGCGTATATATCCCTCTCCCGCAGGATTTTCGGGATTAAAACTAACTTATGTCATTCCTGGGGTTTCAAAGAATCTCTGTTCAAAATTTGAACCATTTGTGCTGTAGTTTCGAAGTATATTCAATACAAACAAACAAATCTTTCCTCTTTATAATATTAATATAGAAAACATGTTACAAACTTTCCTTACTCTAAGAGGTAACCGCCACATTAAGATACGAACAGAGCCAAACAGTAACACTTGCATGATCCTTCCTATCACTTAATCCGATCTAAATTACATTTAAAATTGGCACCACATCCGCAACCATTTTAACTAATTCCTGTCTATGGCTATGGACGAAAAGTCACGCTAACCATCACGTAATGTGAGTGATAGCTCTTCTTCAATTTAATAATACATAAGCAAATTTTCATCATTTAGATAAGGGTATACATATAGATAAGGGTTCAGAATAACGTGAAGGCTAGTTTTAATCCCGGAGTTGCCGTGGAATCAGAAGTTACGCGGGTAAAACCGCGAAGCGGTACTAGTAAGCAAGTTATCCTAAGGAAAGCACAGGCGTCAGGCCATGGTATACTTAAGTATACAGTATAAACGTCAATATTGATGGGGAGCTTTCAAGAGTTGTTATCACGTACTCGCGTGTTTGTGGAGGCCCTCCGTCACGGGAGATTTATCGTCCGACCCAAATGTCACGCTTACATCCCTGAACTTACCGCATAATACGACCCGATTGGTGCATAGAACTTTATATTGGTATATTGATGTGGGTTCGATCACTAAAACTAATGACGTATATAAGGTGGAATTTTTAATGCCACCTGAATGGAAAGCACTCTTATGCCCGGTTCTTAAAAAATAAAACGAGTTTGACTTACGGACAGTACAATAATAACTAACAGTAAGTCTAATGCGTATCTTTATTAAACGTGGTGTTACCATAAACACTAAAACTTGGTTTCGATTGATTGATTGAAACCGCTCGTTATTGAAAACGATTTGTATCTGTTATACGACGTATCGTTTATAAGACCTCAATATTGTAGATACAAAATTTTACACGAAGAAGACATTACCTCATTTTCGAAAAGAAACAAATCTACAATGAAAGATTTTCAAAAATTCATTGACTTTTATTGCATAGATCGGTAGGGTCAATTATGAATCAAACAACAAATTTGTAAAAAAAAATCTGAATCAAATAATAATAAATATTCCTGAACATATATTTATAATCCAGGTGTTAAGTTGAAAGAAGACAAATACATCTGCGAAAACGGTATGCAAAATGGATCAGTAGTTTCCATGTAATGCCCGCCCAAATGTTTATATCTGATTTCGAATAGACGAGCGACTTCGTAATGATAAATATCCTAAAATTAATTAATCCACAGAATATTATACACTATATGTATACTTATATTTGTATCATACACCAAAACCGCGCCGGAAGCATAGGACGTCGCGAGGACTTCCTTGCCTCCCCTCCCTCCATTGACGCATCCCGGTTATTTGTCCTCCTTGAAACTCAGCCACCACGTCTATACATATCTAAACTCATAAGCACATGGCGGATTGAAAAAATTGGAAACCGCTGAACTATTGAACGTTATGCTACGCGATCGAAGTGAAACAAAAAACAACAATCTCTATATAAATGTTTTATTTTAAAAATATACTGAACACGTACACATTTTACTACTTATTCTTAGTAATATGTTTATTAATAAACTTCATTTAATCTAATAAATGTTTTGTCACATTCTTGCTTATGTGTATTGAATTTAAGAGTGAATGAAACAAACACTGATAAGATTGATGATGAATTAGAAATGTGTATCATTAACACTTTCGATCTTTATTACAATAAAGTGCTATCATATAAATGTGGAAATTCATAAAAGAGTATAAATTACATGTAATTTAATAAAGAGTAATAAAATAAATACTACATACAAAAGTTATAACACAAAATAACATAATAATAATAATAATAAATTTATTTATTTCTCACAACAAAACCTTAAGAACTATAAATTAACAGCATTTGAGATTAACATTGACAGCATTTGAGTATTTTTAGTCTCACCATATGCATAAGTATGTCTCCGAAAAACTATCTAATATTAATGTTAAAGTCAATATCTAATAGACTAGTTTTTTTACAAGACCTTTAAAGAGATTTTCGTTGAATTACGTTTTAAGAAATGTAATTCAATACCTCTTATATAACAACAATCACAAAAACTAAAAATATATCTGACTCAGTAGCTGAAATAAATACTTTCACATTCATTTTCACAAAAAGATTCTTATATATGTATATAAATGGCATTATACAATTACAACACCAAATTGTAATTGAAAAGTAGAAACCTTAATTTAAGAATCGCAAATATTTCATTAGTGGCCACAATAAGGCACGACATACATACAATATATAATTTTCACAAATTCATTCTAGAAATATTCCCTTTAATAGTCAGATGGTCATCTAATATTAAAAAGATGCAAAAAGACCACATTAACATTGATTGTATAAGTTGACACAAGATAAAGTACTAATAAAAATACATATAAATCATAGGACAGTTAGAAAGAGTAGGAACTTGACTATGATAAACAACATATAGTATTTCTCTTAAACATATCACTTAGAAATAGATAACACAAAAGAAAGATAATATAAAACAACATGATATATTCATATTGAATGAAATAATATTTTTGTATAATACAGTTTTTGTAATGTTAAACTCTTCTTCTTATAGAAATTGTCGAAAATAAAAAATTAAATGCAAAGTAGTTTTAGTTTTTTTTAAGTATTTTTTTCAGATTTCTATTAAGCCTTTGTATGTTTATTAAGAATTTTTAATGAATCATGTGCAAAGAA
This sequence comes from Phoebis sennae, assembly GCA_001586405.1. Classification (NCBI taxonomy): domain Eukaryota; kingdom Metazoa; phylum Arthropoda; class Insecta; order Lepidoptera; family Pieridae; genus Phoebis; species Phoebis sennae. Next base: position 2,322 of record LQNK01001683.1, on the reverse strand, counting down.
TTTTGAACGTACAAATATTTGTGTAAAAAGGCAAATATAATTTTCTGTCAAGAGAATTACTACTATGCCAGAAGTAATAAATTATATTTCAAAAACTTTTTTTTATACATATGGCAATAAATTACAATATCTGAATTGAAAACTTTGGTGATTATAATTAAATGCATCTAATTTAATTGTTATATAATACTTTAAGGCTATCAGGGTCGGATAGGGCAAATGTACTAGATTAATAATTATAAACATTATCTACTTGCATATTATATAAGAAATATATTTAATTCTACACGACATTTAAGGAACTAGGACTTGGGAAAAATATCTTATCACCTTCAGTATATTGACAATATTCTTATACATAATTTTAGTATACCTTTATAATAAATTAAGATTTGGACAAAAGAATGACTAGTATTTATAAACCTATTAAATGGCATTTTAAATTTATATCAAAATAATACCATCATCCCTGCAAAGCACTAGATCATTTAAATTTACAAATAAAAAATATTTTTTTCTTTAAACTTTTCGCAAAAATACTTAAAATTTTGTGTAGAGGTAAGTAAAAAAATCTAAACATGATTGACATTGAAATGGGCTGGCAAACTCTTTGAGTAGAAGCCTCTTAAAATCTTAAAATAATTAGAAAAAAAACATCAAAATATGACTTAACTATAGACCTTTGAAAAATGTTGTTGGAAGATTCAAGTGACAATATATCTACAACTAATAACTATATTTTGTGCCTTAGACAGCTTGAAAGCTAATTCTTATAATCTACAATCACAAAATAATTTTGACAAATAAAGGTAGAATTTTAGCAATGATAATACTGATTATTATGAATATATAGAACTATAATTAAAACTTGCCATATTCTCTAACCATACAAACATAATACTTGTATAGGGGACCATATAAAATCTATCTAAGTTTTCAGAAAAAGGGACACACCCTGAACAAAAACATGGATACAAATAACTCCTTAATAAAAATTTGACTAGATAATAAAAAGATTAACATAAAAAACATACACATTTGTACATTATTAGGTATTAAATTCTTATCACTATTTTAGAATTTTCGACATATTTCCTTAATTAGCTCTTCCTTGGACAAAATGTGCTTTAAAATAGTTGTATATAAACTATAAATTACTTTAGAAATACTGATTTTCAAATAGAACCTGGGAAAATTATCATTACTTTATACTTATATTGTAAAGTACAAAAAAGAAGATATCAGAAACTTACACATAATTTTGTATTGTGCATAAGATGATTACACATCAAAATATTATGTAACATCAAAAATTTTCAAGTTTACTATGGAACACAAATATATCAGACAGTAATTGAAACTGAAGTCCATGAGCCTGTGGCCTGAAACAGAAAAAACATATTTTAATATAAAATTTTTCTTAACTTGTAACATTGTATCTATAAGCTTTTTGGTCTAATGGGTTAGTCTTTAAGAATAACAAGGTAATAAGATTGGACCTAGTTGAGATTCGAAAGAAAATATCTCGGTCTGATATGGCACAGTGGACTAAGCATCACATCTACCCTAAAGAATAAATAGATTGTATTGAATAAAATACTTTTTTAAGGAATTTAAACACCATTTATTTTTTAATGTGGAAAGTACTCACATTAAAATAAATACTAAATAAATAATCAGCATACCAGATGTAAGCTTAGAACATCCATCCTATACCCTAATTGGAGACACAGGTCTCTACTTTGTAAAAGCAATAATTTATTTCCTAAAGGATGAACTTTCAAGACTGCTTATGTTGTATTTTATTAACTTCATTGACTTTATTTTGATAATATAAAAAGAAAAAGGTGTATAGATATATCTGGTTCGCTGATTTATTAATAAAATCACAAATACTCACTTTGCATTTCCCCCAGCCTGCTCAAAGAACTATAGCAACATCTGGTATCATTATAGTACAGTTTTCATTAGCATGTGGTGATTGGCAAGTATTCCTAGGTTTTAATTTTTCTAGGTCCACATTTACATTCTTTTTCTTTGCTAGTTCCAAAATGTAGTTCCTCATCTTCATATCACTGAAAATTAATTTGGCCACGATTATTAAATAATTACTACAAAACTTACACAAATGTAACAAATAAAACTTTTATAAATTCAAAATTGTTATGTTTTAAAAACCTTAAAAAGTATCGATTTGTATTACAAAACATAAGTACTGTAGAGGCTATAGTGTAGCTTATAGTCGGCCAAACATATATCTCACCTTAGCTTCATACAAAAACAGCAGAGGCAAAAAACAAAGGCCAGCATCAAAAAAGCTCC
>LQNK01001679.1:61955-101375 GCA_001586405.1 Phoebis sennae | reverse complement strand
AACTAATTTGTATTATAAATTAATATATATTTTAATACTACTTATTTTCAATTTGTTTTTGCGGTTTGCAGTGTTACATTTTATACGATGGTTAAAAATGCTTCGTATGCGAGTCCAATACTCCTTTAGCTGATTGTATTAAATTCAAGTATTGTTTTTACATTATTAATTTCACTTATTTATCGATATCAACAAATTTGTCACATCCCTCATCGAAGCTTCTTGAACTTATATCATTTGATTTAGGTACGTATTAAAGTCAATTATGTACTTTAAGTCAACAGCATAAGGTATTTTTTAATTTGAAAAAATATACGAATTTGTGATTTTCACAATAATTTACATTTTATTGTATTAGAACAAACTTTTCTATTTGCCGGTGATAAGATACATCGCCATGAGACTTATTTATTATGCTGGATCATTTTTACAATTTATAATTGCGGAATAACGCCATATTTTAATATATTATATCTGAAGTCGAGACGTTATGTCACATCAAGTAGCAAATAACGACTGGACCGATGTTGTACTATTGTACAAAGTTAAAAGTCGCAGGCTAGAGCAGCAGGGCACTTCCACTTGTTTTTTCTATTCCGTGTCAATGTCCGTGAACATTTATTATCATTTATTTATATATGAAAACCACGACATCTATGGAAGAAAATTCTCGAAGGGAATTTCATTAAAAATTTTATATCAACTCTTCACACAAAATAAAGTAGCATACGTTTTGAACATCGGCAAAGCATTGAATTTTATATGACCGTTTTGAGGATCTTTTCTCTTTCAATGGTCGAACAATGCCAATATTACAAAACAGAAAACATAAAATAAAAGTTAATTTCAACGTTACTGAGGTACTAAAGGCAGAAAGGTGTAAATATGCGAGGCTTCGAAAGTACTTCGAAAAGGAACCTAGTTGAATGAATAAAAGTTTGGATAATTTATATGTTTTGGTGATACTGGTCTCTAGAGAAATGAACCACTACTAAAGTTTTGTTAAAAAGAGTTATGTTTTAAGATTTTTTTCTTTCAAGTAACATAATCAATAAATAATTCAGGTTATTGTTATGTATTCATATAATAGGGTAAAACTGGAACTAGACAAGTTTATTAGCTAGTCCAGCTTGCGTAATACAAACATAAGTTTGGACTTACATTATGAGTTATCGACTATCAAACAATCATTAGTTTGCATCTTAACAAGAGCACATTTAAAGGCCCTTGCTTTATTTTGTGTACCTATCACACTCTAAAACTGACCACCTACACGTACGTACTAAGCTAGAGTTCATTAAAAGTATAGTCGAATAGAGCCATCTATATGGTGACTATGATGAAGACAGGCCACCGGCGCTCTAGCGGGTGAAGGAGGGACTGTTCTATAGTATAGACTTACCTAGGGTTCATTAAATGGGTAGTCAAGTAGAGCCATCTCTGTGGCCATGGGCATGAAGCCGGTGATGAGCGAGAGGCCACCGGCGTTCTAGTGGGTGAAGGAGGGACTGTTCTATAGTATAGACTTACCAAGAGTTCATTAAATGGGTAGTCAAACAAAGCCATCTCTGTGGTGACGGGCATGAAGCCGGTGATGAGCGAGAGGCCGCCGGCGTTGTGGCGGGTGAAGGAGGCACTGTTGCGTAGTATAGACTTACCAAGAGTTCATTAAATGGATAGTCAAATAGAGCCATCTCTGTGGTGACGGGCATGAAGCCGGTGATGAGCGAGAGGCCGCCGGCGTTGTGGCTAGTGAAGGAAGCACTGTTCAAAGAGTTGTAAAGGCTTACCAAAAGTTCATTGAATGGATAGTCAAATAGCGCCATCTCTGTGGTGACGGGCATGAAGCCGGTGATGAGCGAGAGCCCGCCGGCGTTGTGGCGGGTGAATAAGGCACTGATCCATAGTATAGGCTTACCAAGAGTTCATTGAATGGGTAGTCAAATAGAGCCATCTCTGTGGTCACGGGCATGAAGCCGGTGATGAGCGAGAGCCCGCCGGCGTTGTGGCGGGTGATGGAGGCACTGTTCCGTAGTATAAGCTTACCAAGAGTTCAATAAATGGATAGTCAAACAAAGCCATCTCTGTGATCACGAGCATGAAGCCGGTGATGAGCGAGAGGCCGCCAGCGTTGTGACGGGTGAAGGAGACACTGATCCGTAGTATAGGCTTACCAAGAGTTCATTGAATGGATAGTCAAATAGAGCCATCTCCGTGGTGACGGGCATGAAGCCGGTGATGAGCGAGAGGCCGCCAGCGTTGTGACGGGTGAAGGAGGCACTGATCCATAGTATAGGCTTACCAAGAGTTCATTGAATGGGTAGTCAAACAGAGCCATCTCTGTGGTGACGGGCATGAAGCCGGTGATGAGCGAGAGGCCGCCGGCGTTGTGACGGGTGAAGGAGACACTGATCCATAGTATAGGCTTACCAAGAGTTCATTGAATGGGTAGTCAAATAGAGCCATCTCTGTGGTGACGGGCATGAAGCCGGTGATGAGCGAGAGGCCGCCGGCGTTGTGACGGGTGAAGGAGGCACTGTTGCGTAGTATAGGCTTACCAAGTGTTCATTGAATGGGTAGTCAAATAGAGCCATCTCTGTGGTGACGGGCATGAAGCCGGTGATGAGCGAGAGGCCGCCGGCGTTGTGGCTAGTGAAGGAAGCACTGTTCAAAGAGTTGTAAAGGCTTACCAAGAGTTCATTGAATGGGTAGTCAAATAGAGCCATCTCCGTGGTGACGGGCATGAAGCCGGTGATGAGCGAGAGGCCGCCGGCGTTGTGGCGGGTGAAGGAGGCAGTGTTGCGTAGTATAGACTTACCAAGAGTTCATTGAATGGATAGTCAAACAAAGCCATCTCTGTGGTGACGGGCATGAAGCCGGTGATGAGCGAGAGGTCGCCGGCGTTGTGGCGGGTGAGTAAGTCACTGATCCATAGTATAGGCTTACCAAGAGTTCATTGGATGGATAGTCAAACAAAGCCATCTCTGTGGTCACGGAAATGAAACTGGTGATGAGCGAGAGGCCGCCGGCATTGTGACGGGTGAAGGAGGCACTGTTGCGTAGTATATACTTACCAAGAGTTCATTAAATGGATAGTCAAATAGAGCCATCTCCGTGGTCACGGGCATGAAGCCGGTGATGAGCGAGAGGCCGCCGGCGTTGTGGCGGGTGAAGGAGGCACTGATCCATAGTATAGGCTTACCAAGAGTTCATTGAATGGGTAGTCAAACAGAGCCATCTCTGTGGTGACGGGCATGAAGCCGGTGATGAGCGAGAGGCCGCCGGCGTTGTGACGGGTGAAGGAGACACTGATCCATAGTATAGACTTACCAAGAGTTCATTGAATGGGTAGTCAAATAGAGCCATCTCTGTGGTGACGGGCATGAAGCCGGTGATGAGCGAGAGGCCGCCGGCGTTGTGGCGCGTGAGTGAGGCACTGATCGTGTATAGGCTTACCAAGAGTTCATTAAATGGGTAGTCAACACTGATCCGTAGTATAGACTTACCAAGAGTTCATTAAATGGGTAGTCAAACAAAGCCATCTCTGTGGTGACGGGCATGAAGCCGGTGATGAGCGAAAGGCCGCCGGCGTTGTGACGGGTGAAGGAGGCACTGTTGCGGTGGACGTTCACACTCTTGTTCATCACCTTGGCGTAGATCGGACGGAACTTGCGACGAGTGTAGTAACACCTGGGAATATGTAAGTATATTTATTGAAATGAAATAGCATAGTTGACAACACAGTGGAGTGCACAGAATAAGATTAGAATAAGTTTATTTGCTTATGGAAATGTTTTACAGGCAGACAAACACTTTTATTATTGTTTATTTTTAATCGACTTTTTATTTTTTTATATTTTACTGTTTTTTAATTAATTTTTATGTTGTAATAAATATATTTTTCTTTCTTTTCTTTCAGATATATAAAGATATAAAACACTATTTTCAACACTCTGGAGTCTAGAATATGTCCAGAGTTTCCTTTTAATTATATTGAGTTTTAAAATGAAAATTATTAGTACATGTTTGAAATTATAATTTTCTCGTGTCCGGACAGCAATTTACTAGAATTATTTAACTAGGTTTATCGATCTCTTGGGGAACGATACCCGAGCTAATAATAATTATACTTCATTTAAATCAAAAAAACCCTAATCTTTCAATGTTTTTCTATCATTCCTAATATTTACAAAAAATGACCTCATTAGCAAAAACATTGTAATATTTTTTGCCTGTATCGTTATTCTATAAAACATTATGATCTACGTGTATATTACCCACCCATATATCCATAAAGCGCTCGTTCGAAACATTTGCCAACAATTTACGACTTCTACGTTATGTAATGGCTTAAATATAAAATATTTATATTATAAATTACCCCATAAAATGCTAGCGATTTGTTCGTGTAAATGTTAGCTTAAATTTTTAATCTAATGGCAATAGGTGTGAAAAGTCGCGTGATAGACTTAAATATGAATTTCAATGGGTAATAATCTACTTTTTTGTGCACATGTCTATAGAATTGCACGTTGTGATAAAAATTGTAGTATTTTTTATATTCGCTTTGGTCATTTTGAAATCACGATTTTCGAATAAAAGCCTCGTATAGAGAAACGAAATAAAAGCTTCAACAACCTTTCAAACAATAGCAACGAAAAAAATAATATTAACAAAGTAAAATAGTATCAATTCCCTATTGAACCAAACAAAACAAAGCAATAAGTTGAGTTTCGGTGAATAGTAAATATGACCGGCAACACGACAGCCCAGGGGCCGGCATAAAGCGATCTATCAAGGACCGAATGCTCACCTTTTTGATTCGATATAAATGTTTTTTTGATAAATTGACTAACGCAATAGTCACAACAAGATTATAATCATGTTTTACAGTCTATAACCGAGGAAAACCTCCGTAATATTTCTATAAACATAGTTAGGTTTTACACAGACTGTTGTAATAAAAGACTATTAATTTGAACATTTATTGGAGCTACTGTGGAAAACAATTGACATAAAACCTATCGTTGTAATTAAACCAGTAATCAATCGGTTTTAAATATTGGATAAAGGATTAAGTGTTTTTTTTTCAATTGAGGTAAATATTTGACTTAAAACGTGTTACAATGAAACCAGTTATCAATCAAATTGATATTAACCTTTGGCTGCTATAATGTCACAGAAACATAAGCTTAGCAGATAAAAGCTTTATAAGGGTCAATTGTATACGCAAAGTTGCAAATAAATATTTTCCTCTCTCCTTTTTGCTTCTAAGGCTGGGAAAGTAACACTTTTGGTATTACAGGTGTTCAAGGGCTTTGGTTATCGTTTAACTTCAGGTGAACCGAATTTAGTTAATGTTTTTTTTAATAAAAATAGTTCATAATATCACTATTTCCCACAGTTAAAAAACGAAACGAGCGTCGAAGGATGTGTAATTTTCTATTATCGTAAACACTAATTTATTAAAAAGTATTACGTTTATCGGCAGTATTGCGTCTTGTGAATCAATCAACGACTGCAATTAAATCAACCTTTGAGGACTATAATGTCACAGGAATATAAACTTAGCCGATAAAAGATTATAAGGGTCACCGGTTCATAAAATGTGTAACAATTTATATCTTTAGATTTGAAGATAAAAATGATAAATTAATTGATAATTTCAAAGAATAAGTTTCAAAAACATCTATGTAATCTATACATATAATAAAACAGTAACCGAACCATTTCTGTACATTGAATATTTTTCAAAAAGAGTAAGTGGTCTGCAATATGTATGTTCTATAGATACCAAAACCATGCTTAAAAAAATTTTTTTCTGTTTGTCTGTTTGTCTGTTTATCTGTTTATCTGTTTGTATGTGCGTCAATCACGTAATAACCACTGGGCAGATTTTTATAAAATTTCACATACTGATAGACCAATATTAGGTGCAACTTATAGGCTACATTTTATTTAAAAAAATATATTTTTGGGGTGGCTCTCCATACATGAAAACGGAGGATAAAAAAATAAATTCGCGAATACATCATTGAATGAGATTTCATTGGAAAAGTCTTTAAAATGATATCGAGGTTTCTAAATACGTTTTCTGCTAAAATAAATATTTTTTGAGATATATGCTTCTAAAGTCGTGAAAATGTCATACCACGTGACAATGTGAGATTTTGGTTGAGTTGCGGACATGCCTTTTTATACTCTTAAAGTATAGATTAAGACGTTAAAACACTCAATGAATCCTCAAAAACCCTCAAAAAATAACTAACTCTCTGTCCGCGACATCGCTCGCGTGGGCTTCGTTTTTTTGTATTTTTAAAGAGGCGCGATCTCTGTGAGATTTTGGTCAAACCTATTTCCATAGAAAATTATAAAAAAAGACTATAGACATGCGCGTATATCACTGGTCCTGCGATCGTATTTCTTTTAAACTTTTGTTGTGCTCCTCTAAAAATACAGAAATTAGTAGCCCACGCGTGCAAAGCCGCGGGCGGAAAGCTAGTAGATAATAACCTTTTAAGTCCATAAATTATGTTATGAGGATAAAATATTTAAATATGATATTCCTTTTTGCTTTTCATATGGGATATCGGGTTAAATAGCTCGTAAATAATGTCCTCTATCAGGATGAACGAAAATATGTCAAATTATGTGTCACCCTCAATCAATTGTAACCTTTTTATGAGGGTTGTAAAGCTTCATCGGGATTCTATCAATAATTTCAAATCCAATCGATTTTTTACACGTAACTTTACTTGTTTGACTAATTTTTTTTCGTACGTCGATAATGTTTATTTCAAATGATTTAAAGATCGTGAGGAAAATTGGATATCTTAACTTTTTTGTTTGGTGGGAGAATAATTTTTTAATTTTTTTTTAATAATAATAACTTATATTATTACCTGTAAGCGCCTCCCATCAGCTTATTGATCACCAAGCCAATATCATGCAGCGTGTACATATACCCTCTCGGTAAATGTGGTCTGACGTCTCTCAGGATATACCGTAAGGTATTGCTGGGCCCACTCTTGGTGTTATACAACTCTTCCAGACGAGGGATAGTGAGGAACTTCCTCATGGAGACCCCGTTTTCTAGGAGTAACTTCACGAAGTCTATTCGATCGTGCTCCAAAGCTTGCATCATCGCTTCGTCAAGCGCTCCTGTAAACAATTTGTTAAGGAGAGGTGTTATAAAATGTGATTCATTGTACAAAAAATTGTTAAGGAGAGTTGTTATAAAATGTGATTCTTCTTTCATTATGGTTTACTAGCTGATCCGCGTGGCTTCGCTCCCGTAGCATAATGTTATATAAATGTACTATAAAATATAGCCTATGTTAATCGTGCATAATGTAGGTTTCAAATGGTGAAAGAATTTTAAAAAACGGTCTACCAACCGAACAAACAAAGAAACAAAGTTCTCTATGCATAATATTAGTGTAGATGAATTAAGATTGCTGAAAAGATCTTAATTAAATTTACGTTTTCCATTATTATTACTATTCAAGTAATTCTCTAGGCAAACGTTTGATTATAAATTTATGGTCAAATTAAAATTGTAACCCTTTCAGCTTTTAGTAATTTATCAGCGTTGTTAACTTTGCCTTCTATTGTAACATAATAATTTATGAGATTTAAACCAATGTAGTACTATCATGATACAATTTTTATAAAATTTAACATTGTTTAAACGCTAAAATGTGGTTCGTCGTCCAACTATTTTAAATAAAGACTTAAATAAAGTTATGGGCCGTACTAGAATATTCGAACAAAAATCATTATAAAATTTAATTTTGCCGTCCGACGCCATTTTATCGCGCAGACGAAAGACATTCTTTAATACTCAGGCTAGCTTTACACCTTTGTCTCGCTGGAGCACCTGAGATTTACGACTTTCGTACCATTATTGTAACGAGAGTTGAGACTTCATTTGTATTAGCTATCAATATTTTTATTTCAGTTCGCTTTTTGCGAGCGATTGTGCTTTATCGGGACAGAATAAATTATATTCAAGTATTGGACTGTTCGACTTCGTGATGTATGGTTTAGAAAATACTTATAGTATAATTTTATATTTAGATTTTTTTATAGAACGCTAATTTCATATTTTGATCTTTCATTAAGTGATACGAGTGTCTTCGCTCCCGTAGCATAATAGCTTACAATCTTCTACAATTAATGGTTTGTATAAATAAAATTCAAATCGGACCAGAACTTTGAGATTAGTGCACTCAAACAAACTCTTTATCTTTATATTATTAGTATAAAGAACTTCTGTAAGTTATTGTTCTCATGCCTGTTAAGTTTTTTACAATAACACAAGCCAATAATATGAGAAATACCATTGAACACCGCATTAATAAAGTTTTATAAAAACCGAAACAATTTTCATAAATATGTATATTTGTCCTATATAAACACTAAAAAATAATATACTAACCTATTGAGTATCTGTAACGAATTATAAATAATCCTTCATAGGAACCAAAACAAAAGAAGTTTAAGGTTTTTTTTTCAACTTTCCATATAACCATACAAAACGCAACCAGGAAGCCAGTACAAAAAGTACTCGCGTAGTAATCCATTATATCCACTCGAAATATTCCGATTGCTTTCCCTGAGTAATTGACAGTATCTCGAACTAACATTAATATCGAAGAAATCTACAACAATGATTATAAAATCTATTTGTCCTATTTAAACTGGAATAAATTTAACTTTGGTTAGTTGTACCACGCTTATAGTTTTCCATAATAAAACCGAGCAAGTTACGGTCATCGTTATAAAAGTTGATTTAATCATCGTTATACAAGTTCATTAAATATTATTAGTAAGTAACTATTACTATCATTCAACCGCATAAGGTTTCACGAAAACGGTAACAAAAGACTGGACGTTAAGGTTTTTTTTCAACCAAACTTTCTACAAATAATAAGTTTTTGATAGAAAATAGAATGGAATTAACTTCCTCGATTCGATTTTAATTTTGTTGAAAACTAAACAAAGTCGGTGCCTTCACCTATTTTACAAGATTTTGACTACTCTTTCAAATGCAATTTTTTTTCCAAATCGGTCCATAAACGCCTTACATATGCGGTAACATACATGACAAAATATATCGAATTGAGAACCTCCTCCTTTTTTGAAAGTCGGTTAAAATAACTCTTAGTCAATCCATTATCTCTCGAAATATTCCCGAACGCATTTGCTTTTCGTTTACCGACAGTAAAAGTAATATGAACAAAAACTCGATTCCCGTTTGCAAACTAACTAGAAATTTTTGATAGAGATTTCATATTCCTTTTCGCTTGTTTCGGCTTGGCGTCAATCTGCTGCGGTGTGAAATCAATTGTACCACGAGACACGATTTCCTCGCAGGCTTCAATGCGGTTGCTATTTTGGTTTACGGCTCTTTGATTTGTGTTTGAGCTTTATATTGGCAAAGACAAATTACACTGATATTCCTACAAAAAAACTACTAAAAGTAAGACATTTTTTCTATTTAAATAAAAACCACATAAAGAATTAAGATTCTTAAATATTCATAAGCCATCTTAATATTCAAAAATATTATATTACAGTACACTTTAAAATAATATTCAACGTCAAAATAACGCAATTTTAAAAATTCGACGATCATTATTCTATTTAACAAAGTGATTTTCCGCGCCAATTAAAACAATCTTAATTTCACGAGAATTTTAAACGAAGCAATTTTCATTAACCTTCATTTATTTTTCAGAAATCGATTGGCCAAATTAACACAAATCTCTGAATAGGTATAATTAATAACTTCCCTGGAAGATTAAATGTATACAAATAATATGAAGTTAAAAAGTTTCTTTAATTCTTTGTTTGATCGCGTTAATCTCAGGAACTACTGGTGCGATTTGGAAAAATGCTAAAGGCCAAATAGCATTGTGCCACGGGACCGAAGCTACGCGGACCAGATAGATTATTATTTGCCAATTAAATAATTAACAAACAGCTGATTTCCACTTCAGATTAAGATCAGGTTAATTTGTTAACTTCCTGATCCACGTGTCGTACCTTATTAAACTTTATAAGTTATGTCTACAAACTTGTACAGGTGTTTGAAGTAGAACCTCATGCAAGTGTGGTATTTAGAACGAGCTTTGCGCCCGCGGCTTCGTTCACGTGGACTTTTTTTTGGTGGTGGTTTTTTTTTTTATTTTTTTTTTTATATATTGTATTTTGTACTGGCGCGCACAATGTGCGATTTTCGTTAAGTTGCGGATATGCTCTTTTATATCTTTGATAGGTAGTTCGGATTTTAAAAGGATTTTCCATTGAAAAATCATAGTTAATATATGTGGCCAGATGATACAATTTTAGTTTATACAACTTAGTAGGTTACATGTAACAAATATACAAATGATGTTAAAAGCAAAATTCAAAGGTGATTCAATAATACCTCAAATTCGATAATTATCGATAGTAATTATATTATAATATACACTCATAAGTCGTACCCTAATATAAAAGCCCAGTAAAACAGTCAAGAAAAGTTCACAAAACATCAAAAAGCCTTTTAGAAATTTAATTATTCAAATTAATCCGGGCTGTTTGAGAAGTGTTCATTAACTTGATATTTGCAAACACGTTTCATTGCTGAATTTGGCCTAAAATGAATTCTTTGATTTCGATACGGGGGCGAACTCTTATATTTTTGGGCTCAAGAAAATAAAATTAATACTAAGATTTTCTTAGTAAAGAATAAACTATATGCTTACTTACTATTATGAATTGATTTTTAAACCATAAACAAAAACATTTATTTCTTCTGCATATAATTTACAAAAAGCTTATAAAAGCTGATCTCCTTTTGTAAAATTCCCACCTTTGGGTATAATATTATCAAGTATTACTTAGGAATATCGATGATAGACGTCAAGTAGACGATATCTACATGGTTTTTATGCTTATGTATATAAATAAACAGTTTATGAGTATATAGATTAAGTTTAGCCCCCAAATGAGCCCTTAGTATTTTTAAAGCATATGGCTTCCACAAAAATATTAAATACGGATTTAACACGTCAATTCCATTCAACAAACATGACCAAGCCCCGGGCTATACACTGATCAATGTTTGTTACCTTTGTATAATAATAATGCCTCCCCGACCGACAGCGGTCATGGTGGCCAATCTCATCAGAGATCAGCCAGGTACGCAGGAGATATTATAGTGCACAAGTATATGCGCAAACACAGGTGCACTCTCTATTCCTTCACCCTCATAATCCGATGGGACGGCAGACCGACACGACCGGTGAGAGATTTGGCGCAGGACCGACGGCTTTACGTGCTCTCCGAGGCACGGGGGTGTTCCAACACCGCCAACTTCCAGACTTGGGGCTGCTATTGAGACTTTTTTTTTAGAAAATCTCAATAACATTTTTTTTTTATGGCCCCACCCGGGAATCGAACCCGAGACCTCTCGATCTGTAGTCAAAGATGCAACCACTAGACCAACGAGGCAGTCCACTAGACCTATTATATACCTTTGTATATAATAGGTTTAACTCTATAGAAAGACGTACAACTCACACATTTCATTTTTTATTGGAATTATTCTACAACTTTAATTGCAGAATAATTCCAATTCCACTCAATAACTTATAAGTTATTTTTGTGTTGCTTCACAATCAATCTAATAAAATTTAATAGCAAACGCTAATAAAATCTTAATTTTTTTTCCCTGTTTTTACCAATTTCGTAACGTTTATGATAAAAGTGATAGTCATCTCTCGGTGGAAAGAAATCGCAACAAAATGCAATGTGAATACGTTGACGGCGATGGATTTTCTAAAAATCAATTTAGATCTACATTTTTCAATCTATATTCACAGTCAAATCTCTCACTCCACTATTTCTCTATGTGTGCTTTAGGGACCAATTATGACTAAACAAAAGCATGATTTTCCTTAACATGGTAACTTTCATCAAATATGAACAAGCCCCGAGCCACCTTTGTATCGGGTTTTTTAAATTTTTTAACATTTTGGCCATAATTGATAAACGAAATTGGTCACGTTATTTCTTAATCTGGTTAGTCATTTCTTTCCATTTAGTAAATTGTTTTCTAATTGTAAACTATCACGACCATTGAAAGATAAATTATATTTATTTCATTATATTGTATTACATATCGGTATATGTTCCTAATAAAATGTAATGTGGGTTATCGACGTAGTTTGGATTTAGATTCATACGCAAATCTCTAGATACTATTAATAATATTTTCTACATTAATAATATACCGAGGAAAACTTTGTTTGTTTGGTTGTAATAAACAGGCAAAAAAACGACTGGACTGATTTTAAAAACTCTTTCACCATACGAACGCCACATTATCCACGAGTAACATTGATTATATTTCTCGGCTATATATATAACATTATGCTACGGAAGCGAAACCACGCGGACTAGCTAGTTTATAATATTTTTAGTATCGAAATTATTCTCTTCAAAATTTTCAATCATGCTCTCTTTTTTCAATTATATACCAAGGCTACATAACAACACAAAGTAAAATAAATAATGTTATATTTCTTGAAGTTTAAAATCTTACCTCTCGGCCACTCCTGCCCATACACGAAGATTTCCGATCGCGCGATATCCACTCTGTTCCACGTGAGGGCCAGAGACAGCTGCTCGCTGGGGGAGAGGTGCTGGGCTCTGAAGAGGGCGGTCAGGATCACCTGATCCAACTCCTGGACCTCACCACCCTCTGCGCGCTCTTGGATTCGGAATACTGTGATCTGTTGTAAGAATTAAAAATAAATGGTTTTTATAAGATTTTAGAATTAGAAGAATATTACAGGGAGTTGTTGTGGTAAAGAAACAGAAAGCGTGACGAGCCAAGCTCGCTGGAATTTGTACACTTAGGACCAGAGGCCTGTATTCCCAACCATTCTTAACCTAGTAAGGGTGGGGTTAGGAATGGTTGGAAATACAGACCTCCCTATAATCATTCCTTTTGAAACGCTCTTTCTTTAACCCGGTAGTGCACCTAAGACTACTGCTGTTCAAGGGTCTTAATATCACATAAACCGTACGCCATATCATTGCCATAAAAACCACTGATATAAACGACAGACATGTATTCCCATCTCATTTCTCGCCCGTCCTGTTTTAGTCCTCTACCAACTTCCTATAATTAATCCTTTCCTATAATCCCCTCTCCTTCTTTCAAGCTGGCAAGGCAACTTCGTCAGTTTGCTGTTGGGGATATTCATTGGCTGCGGTCAATCATTTAACGTCAGGTGAACCGCATGTTCGCTGCTACATAAAAAAGCCGGTTGAATTCGACTATGTCTCTCTCTCATTTATCACATGAAACGCAATAGCATCTATCTTACTATCACGTAGTAAAAGATGAATAAAATATACAGGAGTCTTTACTGTCACTATGGCATTAATCTTAAGTGAGGCGAGTTGACATTACACGTGCGACTCTGACCTAATTTATGTTGGAATCTGCTCGTGTCCCAACAATTTGCTGTCTAATGCATTTCATCTTATAAAATTCCTTTAATTTGAAATGTTTAACTAAGAAACAATCACGAGAAAATGCTTCGTATTTGTAATGTGAAGAAACGCAAAGGCTTAGCTGTAACGACTTTTCTTCCACTATACTTATTCCTTTTATTCTTATTTGTTTGTATTGCGTCTTTGACGTATGCTCGCGCTATAGTAATTGACCGAGCAAAGTGAGGTCTTAAGAGTCGAGATGAGCGGGCGATTGTATGTTTGTATGTAAGTATGAAAAACTCTGTCTGACTATAGTTTAAATATTGTTTATCCGATCTTGATTAAATTTCATAGACGAATAGTTCAGTCTAAAGAATATGTCAGGTTTGAGAATCAGCGAAATTGGTGAAATGGGTGAATGTCTGTCCGAGGATATCTGGATTATGGTTTATCCCATTATGATAAAGGTCTTGATTTCGCAAAAAACGTTCGGCATTCATTAAATCACAATCATCATCAATTTAACAGAACAATGAACTATAATCTGAAATTAATAAATAGAATCGATCATCATATTGTCTTGGCAACTTACTAATGGTAGATGAATAATCTCTATTTTACTACGTGTTGTTTCCAACAAAAAAATATTTAATTCTATCGGGATTTGAAGCATTTTCGCCAAGCTAGTCTATCAAAACGGCGCCTACACCAACAATGTCCTGTCTATAACCTTGTTATTTCTTCTCACATTTCTTATTCGTCTCTTAGGAATAATCCATCTATCACCATCGAATATTTTGTCTGTGTTTTATAAGCTTTTTTATACCTTTGAGATTCACCCAGGGTACAATCAAAAACCTACATTATTCCGGCTCAGATGCAATAAAAAATGTAGCCTATAAACCCTTCGTATGAAATACAAGACGTTGTTTTTTTTAAATATTTTTGACTTAGTTAATAAGGTTTTCCCGGTTTGTATCGGTTTTCCTCTCTTTTTAATTTACCTAAATATCAGACTGTTTTTTTCGCATTCTGAAATGGATTCCTTTTATTTAAGAGTAGATATTAGTGTTTTAGGATGCGCGGCTACGCTCCCCTAACATAATGGTATATATCCAATGTTACTTGAAGATAATGTAGCTCTCAAATGGTATAGTAATTTTTAAGATCGATTCATTAGTTTTTCATTACAAAGAAACGAACAAAGGTTTGCTCTTTATAATATTAGTGTAGATTTAATGTTATGTAACTAGGCCGTTGATCTGTATACGCTTTTTAATTATTTGCTAGACTATAAAGTGACACTATAATAATATGTCCTTTGGCTACCCTCATAAATTCGCAAATATAACAAAACATTCCTTAATAGAATGAGGTTATTTCAGAGGACTTTAATATAAGCTCTTCGAAGACCTCTGCGGTATTTTATGATATTATATTTTGATTTTCAATAACACACTATTAAACCCTTATCTCAAGCTAGATTATTGCAACAATGATGTTTATTTTAGAGATACAAATATTTAAATGTCAAAGGAACTATTTACAAAGCGTTAACTGAATCCGTTTATAGACTTATCGATTTCTGAAGCGAATTTACAATTTACGCCGTTGTACAAAATGTAATATTATATTCGTAATATATAATTTAATACGGTTATGCCAACGCGCGGCTTCCACTTTGGTTCAAAATTTGGTTAAGGAAATGTAGGTGTAATGAGTAAGTTTTGTCCCACAAATGTTTTTAGTCTAGTTTTTCATAGGTATTGTTGGTATGCAATTTGTGTAATGAAAATTTTTCACTATTATTGTATTTTGCTATGATCTATAAATGTCTAATAAACGAGTTTTTTTGCTTTGTTTATCGCTTTATTCTTTTAACATTTTTGACCTATACAAATGTCAATTAACTTTTACCGTGACATTAAGACAAAAGAAGATGAGGAAAAAATAAACATGAATTTCAATAAAGGTTGACTGTTTGTTTAACCCAGTAACAAGGTCTTTGTATTCATGAAATTTTCATATAACATTTTACTTTAGATCATATTGCATTAACTTAAATTTCCATAAATGAAAAAAGCTCACATATCGCAAATGAATAGTTTAAAAGTGGAGAATGGAGTTCCTTTTAGAATTCAGTAAATTATAGTCTCAGATAATGAAGTAACTACGTGTCGGGAAACTAAAGTGTGCATCAAAGTTATATTTTAATAGTTGCAAGCGGCACGTCTCATGTGAAAGCAAATTTATATTAAGGGTATTATGGATGACAAAAAGTGATAATGGATTAAATTATATGAAATCTTTTAAATTAAGAAGAAAAAAAAATCTACTAATATTAATCATCATTTGTAATAAGTGGATGTTTGTGTGTCAATAACGCGGGAATTATTAAATTTTGATGAACTCTCGTGAACCGTTACGAAGGCGGTTAGATGGATTTAGTGTAGTCTATAGATCAATAATACGTATATTATTGATCTATAGACTACAAAGTTAACACAAACGAGGTCACGGGCAGTAGATAGTAAAGAATATTTTTCATGATAAAGCTACCAACATTCGTCTGAAATCACCAGAGCTCGTCTTTAAAGGTGAAATATATTGGTATATGAGTTAACCAATACGACATTTTTGATACAGCTGTGTCTCGGCTTCGAGGCTTCACTCGCACTGGCAGTAGTTTTGCACTGTTTCATAATATAAAAATAACCTGCGCATGCCTTCATGCTAAAATATTTTTTAATAAGTCTGGTAGTTTCCGAGAGTATCCAATTGAAATAAACTACCAGGTCATATTTTTCCTTATCTTATAATATATCGCTATAAGTAGTTTATACTATTGATAGCAATGGACCTAAAATAATTAGAGGATAAAATTAAGATTAGTATAAACAAGAAAATGATAACTAATAAAATCACACCCAACTTAAAGCCAATGATATCACGAAGTTCGCAATAATTCATTAAAGTCTGAAACAAGTTTCCCGCGTAACGTCCTCGCGACATTCATTAGTCGTTATTTTTCTTTGATATTGCAATCTTAGTTTTAATTAATACCTTAATTCATACAATACAGCGAATATAATCTCTTTTAAATTAAGATTTTAAGCTAAGAATAAATGCATAATCGAAATATGTATGATTTTGGAGAGATTTGTGAGTGTTCTATTTTATAATTAGGTAACCCAAAATGTGTTTACATATTTGCCTTTATTAAAATTAAAAACCTTGAATAAATAATCAAAAATACAGGCCTCACCTAAAGATCTAAAACAGTTTCAGATGTAAATGATTAGAATACATCTACACTAATAAAATACAGAGGAAAACTTTGTTTGTTTGTTTCGTTGTAATGAATAGGCTCAATGACTACTACTACCGATTTTAAAAATTCTTTCACCATTCGAAAGCTACATTATCCCCGAGTAACATAGGCTATATCTTAAAGGCATTATGCTATGGGTGTAGTGATCAGCTAGTATTTTATAAAGTTTTATTATTAAATTGTTTGTATAGGATACTAAATCACGCAACAGTGATCTTGTCAAAGCTAATAGGATATAACGTTTGGTTTAAAACTTACCAGGTTCTTCTTCCTCGTGCATTGCAGCAGTTCGCTGTACAAGCACTCCGCCTGCTGCAGGCCTACCTCGAAGGTCTTCTGGATGGTGCCGATGAGGTAGTCCCTCATGGACTCCAGCACCGTCTGCTCGCCTGTCTCTGACGCATATCTGTAAAGGAATATTTTATTAGCATAATGATATTAACGTATACATAAATACCGAAATACTATTTAATGGAACCAAAAATTGTTTCATGTTTACATATATAAATCTTTTCAAAGTTATAATCTTTTGTTGTGTCGTAACATTCTACAAACTCCAAGACTTTCCAACTTCATTATCTTCCAAATATTCCGTTAACAATTAAGGAGATCAAATATAACCATTTGTTTAAGTTAATCACATCTTCCGCGCTTAAAATTTTGTTGGCAAGATAATCCTACTTCGTACGAGGTTAGATACTGCAACTGGCTCGAGCTAATCTTCAAGAAAGCGCTATTTATGTTTGTTTATTCTCCCGAGAGTTCGTTGTATTTAAGCTACTTTACATGTACAAATACATTGATTAATTACTCCTTTTATACAGTGTCTAGAAGATACGATATTACATATTCTTAAAAGGAATCTGGAATTTTTACTTTACGCCTAGATATATAAAGGTTCTTCAAAATTATAATCTTTTCTTGTGTTATAACATTCAACAAATTCCAAGAATTTTCAACTTCATTATCTTCTAATGATTCCGTTATCACTGAATACGGCATTAGTTAAATCATATTAAACCATTTGTTTTAAGTATATCTTCTGCGGTTGTACTTTTGTTGGCAAGATAATCCCACTTCGTACGAGGTTAGATTATGCAACTGGTTCAAGTTAATCTTCAGCCAAGCGTTATCTATGAATTGTATATTCACCCGAGACTTGGTTAAGCATAATTCATGCTACTCTATGTGTGCAAATACATTGCTAAATTACTCCACATATAAAGTGTATTATCAAAGATACTCCATATTCTTAAAAGATAAGTTCTTCAAAGTTACAATCTTCTCTTGTGCCATAACATACTGCAAACTTTAAGAACTTCCAACATCATTATCGTCTAAATATTCAGTTATCATAGAATACACAATTTGCTTAATTCTATAAAACCATTTATTAAATTTAAATATATCTTCTGCGGTTGTAATTTTGTTGGCAAGATAATCCCACTTCGTACGAAGTAAGATTATGCAACTGGTTCGAGCTAATCTTCAGCCAGGCGTTATTTATGCGTCTATATTCTCCCGAGAGTTGGTTATATTTTGTACAAATACATCGATGAATTATTGTGTGCATTCAGTATATAATACTTTAAAAAAACCCGTGTTACTAGCTTTTATATTGCTATTTATCTATCACATTACGTATTAAATATTTGGCTGTTTAAAAAGTGTTTTTTCATCATTGTTGCCCGCGATATTGTAGTTATCAAACCTAATATTTATTATACTGAAATAATAAAAAGCATGAACAGATGTTTATCGAAGTAGAGAAAATAATTTTCTTATACTGCGAATTTCGCTAAGTATTTGTGAACCGTTGAGGCGTGTTTTCCTTAAATAATCACGTACATATAAGTACATCATTGGAATTCCCATCAAAAAGTCCATTCAATGGATAAACAGTTCAATTTAAATGCCGAAGCTCGACTCGTAACAAGATTATATATAAACGTCCGATAAAATTAAAATAATTGCGAAATGTTGTTTCAATATTGGTTCACGACAACGTTATTTTATTTTAACAAACATACGATTTTCCTGAATTGGCGATAATTCGAATCAGTCAGTCCAACTAAGTATTTATAAGAGTGGTCACGCGATTGTTCCGTAATTATAAAATATGTTAAAAAAGTTAAAACTGATATTCAAAAGAACGTGACCTAATGAGTAAATTTGTGAAAATATATATATCTTTTTAATTAATGGGGACAAATTAAAAATTTTGACTTAAAATGTATACAATTTAAATTTATTTGTACTACAAGGCAATTTTTTAATTTAAAGTTGGCACCCGTGCACTTGTATGGCGGCACTTTATGTCAAAATTTTTAATATATCCCGATGGAATCATTTGGTTCTCATCTCATATTTTATTTTCATTTTGCAAACTTGACCTACACTTCACGTACCTATCTTAAAAATTTAATTATTGCACGGTTTGAATCTACCCGCTAGATGACAGCTTTCAAGCAAAAAACCTTATTGAAAGTTGAAACTCCACTACAGAGAAACTTTGCCTTTAAAAAAGCATTAAAGTTCATCTATATTTACTTATACTATTAGTTAATTTATAGTTCTTAAGGTTTTGTTGTGAGAAATAAAGAAATTTATTTATTAAAAAAAAAAAAGCTGAGAGTCCATATACCGACGCGACGTACGTATCCGATGTATCGAATTTGACGAATCGCAAGTGCGTGAAATGGTTTGCATTTTACGGATTGTATTCTCTATACAAATTATGAATTTTATGCGTATTGTAGAGCTGTGGACGCATAGCTTAAATTTCCATAAAGTGTGGATAAAATGTTATCATGATTGGGGTACAGGAGTTAGTATGTATGTATATTATGTCTATCAGTTATCTAGTTTCCATAGTAAAAGCTTTGCTTAGTTTGGGACTAGATGGCGTTGTATTAAATGTCCAGGAATTGAATATTATTATTCTTTTCTATAATTACTATGGTTATTACGACATTGTTTAAGATTTACTTGTGAACAAAAGCAATGAGGTCAGCCGCCCTGCCGCTTCCATCGCACACCACCACGGGCACAGGCGGCGTGTCTGTCACGTACTCCAGTACAGCCCTCACTGTGTTGGTCCCGCCTTCGATGACCAAGCAGACCACGGGCGTTGATGAGTGCGTATCTGAAACAAATATACATGAGTAAACTTTGCTTAATTACAACCGGTTTCGAAAATTCATCATATACATGATTAATTTTGATGTAAATGCTAAATTAAAGACTTTTTACACTGTTTTCACGATTGACTAGTAAACTTTATTTTATTACAACCGGTTTCGAAAATTCATCATTCGGTAGTAGGATTTTTGAAAAAATATACACGATTAATTTAGATGTAAATGCTAAATCTATACTAATATTATAAAGCTGAAGAGTTTGTTTGTTTGTTTGTTTGAACACGCTAATCTCAGAAACTACTGGTCCGTAAATTATTTTAGTGTTAGATAGCCCATTTATCGAGGAAGGTTATAGGCTATATATCATCCCGATATTCCCACGGGAGCGAAGCCCTGGTGCGCAGATAGTTATTATATATTTGTAAAAACCTAATCGTGTTTCCCTCTAAAACATTTCATTAACACGTTAAAAGAAAAGGCTTTAGCGTGTTTCATGTACCAAGTGATGCAGTGTAGACACAAGACCGGAATACATACATACATAGCATTAACCCACGTGTCTTCCAGGAATTCTCATTACTCTCATGCAGATGTTGCTGAATTTTGAATGTCACGACTGATCGATGAGATACAAATTAACACGCTAAGATATGGTGATGGAGTAATGTTTAGAAATGTTTGTGACGACTATTGACGAGTGGAGTAATTAATAGTTTTGTATGCGACATGTTTTCTTTTTATGGAGATGAAAGTCTATACTAATATTATAAAGAGGAAAACTTTGTTTGTTTGTAATGAATTGGCTTAAAAACTTCTGGACTAATTTTCAAAATTCTTTCACTCTTTGAAAATTACATTATCCACGAGTAACATAGGCTATATAAAACATGCTACGGGATGGAGGCAGTAATTTATAAGACTCGGCTAACGAAAAATATAGTGTACTCACACTAGACGATGTTCTTTCATCATCTCAATTAGAAAATATTTGTGATTCACAAGAAATTGTTAAAATTTTTCTGATATTGTCGTAGTCATGTTTGTCAATTTTATAATCCGCCGCGTCAGAATTAACAACTTCAAGATGAAAAAAGTTAAAGTTCAGTCACGAAAGTTAAATCAAAGATTTTGCAAAGTTTATAAACGATAAATAAACTGAATGTTCATGATTGCCTTAGGTTATAAAAGATATGAAAAAATATATATAGGGTGTTTCATATTCGTTTCATTTTTTTACAGGATATTCAGGACATGTACCTAAACATGTAAAAAAATTAAAATAGTCGGCGAGGCTTTGTTGATTTAATACGATTTATCTGAATGTCCTTTAAAAAACTGAAACACTAGCTATGAAACATCTTATATAAAAGGTTTTTCAGCAGATGCTTTGCAGCATCTGGTCTAATTTTGGGTTATATTCCTAATAAAGATAATGATTGACAAGTTATAAGAGGGGTTGGATTTATAATTTTAACACGTGCTATATGGCAGCAGTTGGTGTGGACTTATTGACTAATCATAAATATTAATAAATCATTCACCAACCATCTATACATACAATTTAATGTCAAATATAAAAAAAGTGTAATGTGAATGTTTTACGGTCCTCAAAACAATGGTTGTATTTTCTGTTTGTCTGTCTATTTGCATGTGCGTGAATCACGTATACACCACTGGATGGATTTCGATGACATTTATACAGTGATAAACTATTATGTACATTCGATTTGTAAAATAGTCACAAGTCACTTGCCAAAAATAAGGATTGGGGGTGAATCTATTTAAACAAAATATATGTTTTTAAATTATTTTAATGTTGAATCAAATAGTTTACAAGTCATACGTTTCTAAAGTTGTAATAATGTCATTCAACTTCCCGAAAAATCATTTAAAAAAAACTGTTCAAATTTTGTAGTCCATGAGAGCCCAATCGCGAGCGGAAAGCAAGTAAGTAATATGCAAACTTTACCGTAAATAACTTTCGAGAATATCATTATATCCAAGTATCGATTTGTACCTGACAACATTATTGAAAAACTTTTCCAATGTAAATGAGCTCGTGCCCAGGATTCACATTAACATATTATATGAATAAAAAAATCGAGGGCTTTTATTGCTTTTAAAAGTATTTATTATTTAGACGATATTGGTTTGAGAACAAAGTGCTTTTTTGGGAACGCATAAAAAAAAGAAAATTGTACTCAAAGTAGAGCAACCAGTTCGTCGCTCAGTTTAAATACCACGTATATCCAAACACGCAAGTTTTTAAGAGGGTAAATAACAGTAATTAACAGTAATTTTCAGGAGTGTAAAAAACAGTAATAGATTTTCAATTCTTTACCCAATGGTATTCAAATAATGTATTTTTCTCAAGAATTGCTTCTAAAATTTAAAATTTAAAATTAAATTATGAATTAAAGGTTATAATCATCAGTCTTATTCCTTCTATAAATTGATAAATAGAAAATTCTAATTTGAGGGCGTTTAAAACAAAAACGTCGCGACGTTTAGTATTTAAACATTCTTAATGAAAGAATTTGCAAATTGCTTTCTAATCTGAAAGGTTTTTAATAAAGGCTCGCCCTTTATGTGTCTGGAATATTTTAATTTGGATTTTCTGAAAGAATGGAATAGGAAAATAACACGAAAACATTTATTTTTCGCGTTTGTTTTAATTATCGTTTTAATTGCTATGAAATTATGTTCCTTTATTTATTTTATTTATTTTATCTTCCTCGTATTTTATTAAAGACTGTTTGTCGAGGCTACGTTGTAAATACTTGAAATTAAATGTATATTAAGTCAGTTATTCCTCGGGACTTTGATCCCTTTAGCGTATAACCTTAATTTGGAGTAATGAATCAAGGGACATTGTCCATCTAACACAAAAAAGTTTTTCCAATCGGACTTCGTTTACAAACTGCTCAGCTTTCTATTGTATAGTTAGTGAATGGATAAAAAATGGAAATAGTGAATTGCAGACTGTTAGCTTCAAAAAGCGAAGATATACGTATAGATAGGGAAAGAGAGCGTATTTTTCACGCATAGCTTAAGTACAATCGTGTTAAGGGTGTACTCGTCTCACTAAGTTCAATTAGATTTTGATTAGACATAGGAGCAGATCTAGGAGAGGGTGCAGTAAACTGGACCGATACTCTTGGTCGAAATCTTGATAGAATTAGAATTAGATCTTTTTTTGACAGTGGGTGATGGGCGGCATCTCTCAGTTTTGCCCCGTATAGAGCCTTCGCCCACTAGCGAGTTTTTGTAGCCATGTAAACGCGATACAAGCGCGCGTCTGTAGCGATGCAATCGCGCGACACGTACTCTTAATGAAACGTAAATCGGGCCTCATTAGGCGATAAAAATTACTACTTTATACAAATAAATATGAGTGTTACATTTTATTTTCCGGATACAATATAACCCGGGGCGTTAAAAGCCGCGTAATAAAATTTATATTGCGTTCCTGAAATTCAGAACATCTCGATTTTCATTCGATGTCGTAAAAAGTGCCGTAAAAACTACTTCAATTTTATGACATATTGAGGTA
The DNA here is from genome assembly GCA_001586405.1 of Phoebis sennae. NCBI lineage: Eukaryota > Metazoa > Arthropoda > Insecta > Lepidoptera > Pieridae > Phoebis > Phoebis sennae. The sequence goes on along the minus strand of LQNK01001679.1, from coordinate 77,854 downwards.
GTGTCGCCTTCAGGTGTTAGAGTTTTGTATTATACGATGCGATAGCGGAAGTCTTCAGATGCGAGAATATTGGATACTAAAATGTGATGAGGTTTTTGCTTTGACAAATGTCGTCAGAGCATTCACCTTACATTACGATAATCTTTCGTTATCAGTGTTTTGAACTAAAACCATTTTCTTGTTTAGTTTTTATCCATCGCTTAATAACTTTCTTTTCATATAAAAATAAGTAAGTACATTAAATTTTTTTAAACAGAATTTGATTTCAATATGATGTTGAATTTAAAGAAAACTTTACTCCACCATTGAAAGAAAGAAAGAAAAAAAAAATGTTTATTTCGCAGAACACAAAATAAAATGTAAATTACAACATTATGAGGAAGATGGTCGGTGTACTGTGTTCTTTGAAAAAGGTTTCACTCAACATAAGTTGAGGTCATTGGTTTTGAATAGTTACCTATTTCGTATGGTTATGCCGTTAAGGAAGAAATAGAGAAAGAAATCATTTATTCCTACGAATACTTTAAGGAAATAATATAAAGACTACTTCTAATAACAGAAGTTGTATAAAGTTAAACGCTACGACGCTATGTTTTTAGGACAAGGTGAATAGTTTGACCACTAAAACCGCAGATTTTCAGCCATAACCATTATCGTATCTTAAGACGATAATATATGTCGTATACTGTAAAGTTTCTTCAAGAATGTCTTGAAATTTTTATAGCTGATTCTGTAGAGTTCTATGTATAGTGTATGTCATGATAACATTGAAAAATTAATGATATCAAACAAGGCTTCTTATATCACTTAACATTGGTAATATTAATTTCTCCTGTCCGTTTTTTGCAATAAGTTTAAGCATTAATAGTAGGACGTATATGAAGACTACTTAAATATTTTTGGCCATAACACTAGATAATTGAATGAGAGATGGTTAAATATGATTCTGTGCCTTTCTCATTTCATTACAGGGATAGTGAAAGCATGTCATTGTGTATGTAATTTTAAACTGTTATTTTAAGTTCTCATGTAAGTGATATTATCTTTTTTGAGAATAAAGTTCTTTAAACATATGTCACTAAGGAGTGTTACATTTGGTCTGTTCAACGGTGTTAAACTTAAAACGTAGGAGCTCATAGTATATTGTTTCTTACCATGGTTTTATACATGAAAGGGCCAACATATCATGTTCCCCTCTTGTGTGGTAGAACGTATCTCACATAATTTTTGTATGATTTCCCCAATAGATTTTTCTTAAGGGCAAGTACGTGATCAGCATTCTGCATTTTGCCATACTAAGAGATTTTTTCCATGTCTCCCTATAGATCAAACCCAAAACCTCTCGATAATGCTTATACACGACTTAACCAAACGGGAGTTCTGTTGTGCTGTGTTGACCATGCTACAGCTGTCACTTACAATAAATAGATGCTATAATAACTAGTGGCTCGCTCCGAGCTAGACCTCGCGTCGTAATGTATTCATCAAGAGTATTAAGACCTTTCATTTCATACCATATTCGGTTATATTCATATGAAAATCGCCTTTTTCACCCCCCTTTATTCATCACTATTCACCGATTTTGCTCATTGTTATACTCAAGATTTTTTTGTCTAAAATATTTGCTTATGAAATTTAATCAAGATCGGATAAATAATATTCAAGTTATCGTTGGACAAAGGTTTTCATACTAACATACAAACGCACTTTTTTAAATTAATATCTACACTAATATTAAAAAGGAAAGATTACATTTTTTATTTGTTTGAATTTCATAGGCTCCCAAACTACTGGAGTGATTTGAACAATTCTTAAAAATACATATGAACTTGAACTTCGAAAGAAGAACTTGTAACAAGTCTTTAAATGAACAAAACCTAAATAGTAAGGCATTGTTGTGCTTGCTGCACTTCCTTTGAACTACTTTTCCTACGACTAAAGGTTGCCTGGTAAAGATCGCCTGGAGCGATAAGGCCGCCTGTTGTACGATGTTCTACGTTCTTTAACTGTAAAATATGTATTTTTAAGTACAATAAAGAATTTCTATTCTATTCTATTCTATAGTAAACATACTCTACCACTTAAACAAGTTATTTAGAAGGAAATATTCTTCAATACTCTGAATTCATGCGATATTACTGAGTTCATTTTAACGTACGGGTCGTAAAATGGCGCACAAAAAGTTCACTATGCGTGATCGTCAGCCTTCCGAGGAATTCGCGCCAATTTCTTACAATGTACCCTGAAGATCCCAAACAGAATTTATAGAGTAATTCCTACTAGAGAGTATAGTATCACATTGTCTGAAAATTTGCTTATACGTAGCTTAAATATTCGTAAATAGTTATCGTTAATTCGTATATACTTTGTATGTAAATCATTGGTTAACAAAAACTTATAATACTTTATTTAACAAAAATCTAATTATCAGAATACGCTTTCTTCATAAACAATCTCTATGTATTTAAAGTTATAAAAAAAACTTACGTAATAGTCCTCGATACTCTTTACATATTTGAACGTGCGGGTTGTTATTGAAAAACAGCGCTAAATGTTTGATGTTTGTTTTATTAATCACTGGGCGCAAGCGTGTGCATTATGTAAAAAAAAAGTTACGATCCGTCAAATACGATGATGATACGTCAAGTGGAAGCCCAACTTAATGTAGAACTAGGAGAAAGGGATACAAATTTATATATACTTTATAATGATAGCTAGTTGATGAGTTGATTTGTCTTTGACACTTGTCTTAAAGTTGATCTCATTTTAGAATCTGTACATAAAATTCAGTATCCATCAGGAATTTCACTAGAGAATATTAAAGAGGAACATGGCCTGATATCCCAGAATGATATACGTATAAACATAAAAACAATACAAAAAAATATATTTTACATTACGCGAACAATGAACGTGTTTTACAGGAACATAAAAGGTTTTTACGATTACGGTTTAATATGTATTTTTAATTCATGATCCATTTGTTGTTTGTATGAAGCTATAAATTTTAGTAAGTATTAAATATTTAAATTTGTACGTTAGCCCGTGGCTGTCTATTAATATCCCTATTTTCACATATGTAATAATTTCAAATGAAACTATTTTGAAATAAAATATACATTCATTTTGGAGTAAAATGTTTTAGTTCTTTAAAAAGTGTGATGAAGCTTTTTTGCGACAATTGTTTGTTAATGTATCGAAAGCATTTTGATGCCTTAGGCCAAATCACTTAAAATGGTAATAAAAACATAAAAATCGGAAAAGATGAGATCGATTAAGCGTGTTAATATCCAATCAAACCAAATAATTACGATTTACGAATCACGCTACAAATATAAACCTTCCGAGTATGATTATTATCTATGGAATTATCGTGCGATCGAACGTTTAGCCGAGCGTGATCGCTAGCTTGTTGGTTCTTCACATTACTACGCGTCACTAACGGGCGATATCGGGGGTGAGGTGTGGGGAGGGGGCGACTGCACCGGCGAGGCCGAGCCAAACGTTCAGTGACCTGCGCGGCGCGCGGCTCGACGAACGCAAAATGTCCGCCAGAGACTTGACATTCTCGCGCAATTTACTGCGACGCTTCATAGCCCTGTACCGAGAATCTCCTTGTCTATGGAACAGGAAGTGCCTTACCTACAAACATAAGCAGAAAAGAAACGAAGCGATTGCTCGTTTGACGGAGTTAGTTCGAAAGCATGATCCCACGGCAACCAAAGTGCATGTCTTGAGGAAGATTGAAAGTATGCGTGCGTGTGTGCGCAGGGAGCACAAAAAAGTTCTGGCTAGTGCGGCGACCGCGAAAAGCGAGGACGAAGTTTATGTGCCGCATCTGTGGTATTACAATTTGTTGGCGTTCGCGTTTATTGATGAACTTGATGAAACTAAGCTAAAAGTCGAATTTCAACCGGTACGTATCAGGTTAGAGGGGAAATAGGGAAAAGCTAAAGTTCCAAAGGTTATAGGAAATATTTTTATTTGTAAAAAAATCTAAATTTAAATATATTCTAGTGATTGAGTCTACACTTACTCACTTATTTTTATGATACACTTTTTTTGTCAAAATATTGAAATTGAACTATTTTCAAAATTGTTTCACCTGTAAAATACTTATAGGTGGGTAGCTTCGATTATAATATTAATTGACAACCAATCTTACGCAAAGCAGTTAGTCTATATTTAATACTATGCCCCGCGGCCGCTGCACCGGCTACTATGATTCCTCGCCCATCCTATTCTGCTCCTCTCCCAATTTCCCATCATTAATCTTTTCCTTATCTCCGTTAGGCATCTGCGACATTTTGGTCTTGAATATGTTCATGGGCTGCGGTCAGTCATTTAACATCAGGTGAACTGCATGCTCCGCTTGCCTGCTGTATAATAAAAAATCATTCACATGAACCTTTTTAATTGGTTCCGCTTAATTGAATCGGACAAAATAATTTAATTGTACTGCCATCGGGGTGTTCTAATCAATCAGTTTCCGCCGGTAATTCGAAACAATCGCGATACAATTTATATGGAAATCCATTTTAATCTAGATTTGTGTTCTCTTTGACAATTATAATCTAAAAGCTATATCTAATAGATTTTGTAATTAATGCTCGAGTAAGCGACCGATGACCGATCGATCGTCTAACTTTAAAACGCGTTAAACTCAAGAATTACTGGTCTGATTAAGAACAAAAATGTGTTAGATAGACCTATAGTCGAGTCAGACTATGTGCTATACAATGAAATGAAATGAAAATATTCTTTATTGTACACCAAGAAAACAATAAATGTCAACATATTTATATGTGAAATGTACAAAAGGCGACCTTATGGCTAAAGTGCCATCTCTCCCAGGTAATCATGGTTTAGGAAAGACAGAATTAATAGATAAACTTAAAAGTAGGCGTAGTGTGTAAAATTATATAAAAATAGTTGAAAATAAATACAATATTATCCTACAGGAGTGAAGACGCACAGAACAGCCGGTTATATTCTTAAAAATTTAAAGTATTAAAATAAGGTTTTTAAACAAAATCCTGGATAACTAGTTGCGGTCCAAGTACTGAGTCTAAAAACAAATCGGATAAACTTAAACAAGAGCACTATATTCTTAAACTTTAACTACGGTTGAAGAGCTTCGAGTCGGTTTTGTTTTCGCTTTAAATATAATGTTGTTTGTACCATTTCAGTAAAGTTCCTAACATAAGCCGTTTATGTTTGTTAGTTGTTTGTACTAATGTTTTATTTTTAAAAAACCTACAGTCAGGCGGGAAATGTAACGAAATTTAAAAGCAATTTTTAGGATTGTACGACGCATAAACATATTTACATTAGATGGAGCTAAGTAATGCCATAATAATTATATTCAAATAATTCATATTTTAAAGGTCTGCTTTGCCAATCGATTATACTTCGATGTTCGATTTAATTTATTTAAGAAGCCTCGAGACTTTTAAGAACTTTCTCCGATTAAAATTTTTCAATAGTCCAATTTATTAAAGAATACCATTGTAAAAAATACTCACTTAGAGATTTCTTTTGGCCGTTCAGAGAAGGCAAATACAAAGAAATAGACCTGTCGTACTCTCGCCTCGACCCGCGCCCGACACGAGCCCGCTCTCTGCGTGAATCGAACCTTAAAGTAGCACGTGCCTTAAACTATACATGAAATACATTGAAAAGTGACAAAGAGCAAACTTACATGGATGCAGTTTCTGTGCAGCGATGTACTTCTCCAGTTTTCTCCGTAGGACGATTTCTGCTCCGTACCTCCCGACAGACCCATTGTCTACCAATAGGAAGTACGCGTGACGGTTGTTTAGTACTGCCAATTTTGATCTACAACAAAAATTTAATGTTATATTAAAATTGATTGTCTTAAATACAGTTTTGCCGCTCACAAATTTAAAAGGCCGATCGTCACAGTAAGCACATTGAATTAGTAAGGTTACATTGAAAAAGTAATAAGGTTCAATTTTGCAAAATATTTGTTGATAACATTACTATAACAAGGCATATAAAATTGAGTAAGTGAGATGTGAGTCTCTCTCTCAGTTTCAAGCGTTACTTTTTATTATACTGTGCATTTAAGATTATACCTATCATTGGAAATACAACATAAAAGACCGTCATGTACCATACATTCAACAATTGATTTTTATTTAAACAAAAAAATAGTACATTAAAATGTATATTCATTTTCGTACACATGATCGACTTTGATATAATTTCGTTTCTACTTTAATATTCGACGACGAATGGCCAGCGGGGTAAATGCCCCTGGCAAAGTTATATTAAACCGTTTTATTTTATGGAAATAACTTGCATTTTTGTCTCTCTCGAAATTATTGGGGTCTCTGATAGCAGTATAAAACAACTTATTAACTAATATGTAACGAATTTATTACAAACTATTTTGAAATACGTTAACAAAATTGAGCATAAATTTTAAGAAAAAAAAATCTTAGTCAACGTTAACAAAAATTCTTGTTCAGAAATAATACTTCATACACAATCTATTCGTTAATTTGTCGGACTTCAGATTCTCTCTAAATTGCTGTATGATAAATTAAAAATAAATATTTGATAAGGTCGGTACAAACAAGTGTATTATAGATTTGTAAGATTTTGATAAACAATGTATACCGTTGTCGGGTCGCTTTCATCATGTTCCTTGTGATTGTCTACATGAAAACCTTTTCAGTTATCGTTACATATTTTCGTTACATATTTTCGTTACATTTGTTTCTTTAATATATTCGTACATCCTATACTTATAATCAGATCAGAAAAGTGTATCCAAACCTAAAGATGTATACTCTATCTTTTTAAATGAGGTAATTGGTTAGAGAAAAAATGTAAAATAGAAATTTTGAGCATTTGCAATGTTAAATGCGTAGCAAAATTCATAAGACAAGAAAGGCCTTCTCAAAACGTTTTTAAAATAACAGTTTCACTCCGTTTCTTACCGGTTCACTTAGAAGTAAAGCTTTTAAAGCGTCTTGAAGGTTGATTTGGAAAATAAACATTTTGATTGGAAAAAAACACACACTGTATGTGAAAAGACCTTCAATTTGGTAAACATTGAAACCTTTTAGTATTCAGAACTAACATTTGCAGTAAAACGCGGTACTATATTGTACGCAGTAAAACCGTATTTAATCAGCACCTGTCTTAAAGGATGTTTGTTCAGTCACTTCAGTAAACCTACAAAGGTTTAAAGTCACTTCTAAAGTAGGTGAATGAGTTTTCAACTTGATTTTATTCGAACTTTAACCGCACACGGCTTTCAGGTTTAAATGAGTTTGATATATTTTATTTCATTATTTCAACCATTTCAACTTTACCACCTAACCTAACCTAACCCACGGCTTTGTTCGCGTTAAATTCAATATATAAATATTTTTAATAAAACGTAGAACTGAATCTACCTAGACTTTCGGTATAGAAAATTTCATTGACATCTGTTCAGTAGTTTCAGCACGATTCACATACAAACATCCAAATATCAAACATACAACCTCAAAACTTTCACATTTGCAATATCAGTAGTATCAGTAGCAAGAGTAAAATTAGCGGCATTACTTTTTGTTCAACTAAAATGAAATTCTTAACCTTGAAAAACAGCAGCTACAATTACGTAGTATTACTGAGTTAAGTGTGATATATTTGAAATTGTAAGAAAAAATGATACGAAATTAAGGTTTTTTTTATTAATTTAGGGACTTTTATAAGAAAGTACATGAACTGCCATGGGACTGCCCATCGTACCTTAAATTAAGGTTTCAAAAGGGCAATGTTATTATTATTATTAAAAGCCATTTATGTCCCACTGTTGGGCAGAGGGTTCTCAATGCTAAATAGTACAACATTTATTTTATACAGTTGATAACATCTGAAATGTATTATATTGATTGTTTTCAAGTGATACATTTATTTCTCTTCAAAAGATTTCTGCTCTTATGTTTATCTCTACTTCGTTTTTATTTAACTGGCTTCCAGGGTTGCAATACCTAACATTATGTTATGAAAAATTCCTTCCTAATAGCCGCTTGGATGGGAAAATAGTATCATTTCAGCGTTTACCGTCCCTGAGGAAATTATTATGATGCGATAATCCATTACAACTTCGTGAGGAAAGGATTTTCGGATGATTAAATTTCTTTGTATAATACGCTTTGTTTTTTGAGTCACAAATCGTTTTTCTAACAACCAGAATTAGTTTTTGCACAAATCGAAGTTTGATGAACATTTTAACTGTCCTATATTTGTTTAAAAGCGCTTATCTTTAAAAATTCCTGATGGATTAGAAAAAATATTTCTGAATATGGCATGTACTGTATAAAGGCTATTTAGCATTGCCTTGGAACGCGGTTGGAACCACAGGACACAGCTACTATTACCATATTCATTTAATGAAATTGAATGCTATATAAATATATATTGTAAGTTGATCTAAAGACCCCGAATTTAACACGAGCCAAGGCGCAGGCAGAAGCTAACATAGAATAGGTACTTTTCAACCCAGCCAGCACTTATGAAACCCTGTGGAATCTACTGAAAATTAAGACTAAAAACATTTGAAGTTTCACATCAAACTAAGTAATTACTGGAATCTTTACGTGTATCTGAGATACTGGTTATTTCAGTCACGTTTCTTCTGAAGAATCACTGAAATGGACAATCGCTATTCCGAGAGCATTGCTGTGTTTTCGAGCAAATTGTATTTTTATGACCGTTCGGTGCCGTGTTTCGAATTGGGGGTTATAATTATTTCTCGAAAATTATTCTGCTGCTACTACTACTATACATTCGGAGTATATTTAGTAAAATTGCTTATTTTTTAATGTTTCATCGTTGTTTTAATAATCGTTTAGTTTATAAAATAAGTCGAAAGGCGACTTAATAATTTTACTTGCAGACAAAAGTTAGTTGTGTTAATTATGTTTTAAATTAGTATGTTCTTACAGGAGGATAATATCGACAGTGATAATCCAGACATAGGTGAAGATAACTTTGAGTTCTCGTCAACTTCATACCCTGACTATACAATATCTAGTAAAATACTAGAGGTCCCAGACTCAAGCGTCCAGAAACACAATGAAGACGATAATAAGAGGAAACAGCATTGTACTGAAGTTGATGACGAATACGATGCTATAGGTAAGGTTTATAATATGTTCTAAGATTTCTACGTTTAATTTGCCTGACAGAAAAAAACCTCCTTTGATTGTTGCTAACAATAACAAGTGTAACTTGACATCAGATTTTTATATAAAACAACAGTAACTTAGATCCAATTTGGTTATTAAATTTTTAAAATATACAGTTTTGCCTTCAAATATTTCACTGCCAAATGCCTCTTCTCACTGTGAAAACAAACCGCGCTATGATAAAAAGTCACCCTTTCTATACAAAAGTAATAATCTAATCTTGCAGACACGTTGAAATTCACTGGCCAATCTTTAGACTCGCTGGGGAGTCGTTCAAGCGAAGCTTATAGATAATTTAATATAACATTTTCAGATTTAAAGAGAAAAACTCTCAAAGTTTCTGATGCGTAGTATATTGGAGTGCTATGAGGTAGAAATATAGATTGTGTAGCGGTTTTTATTAAAAGGTAGGAAGGTATAAACGTAGACGCGTTGTTGGATGATAAGAAATACGAAGAAGAAAAAATTAAATAAATAGATAGATAAAAAGCCGGATAAAATCGGATCGTGGATTGGATAAAATCGTTAAAGACAATTTTCCAATACCTGCACTTGTAAGGTTTCAATTAAGAGAAAACTAAACTTTTACCGAACTTCGTTAGATATTTAATTACTCTGAATTGTGAAAAAGCCAATCGAAAATTGTTCTTGAAAACTTTGGAGTTACCATTAACCTATTAATAATTAAGGTAACTTGGAATTATAAATACGTACGTAATGAGGATAATAATCTTTATAATGGAAAAAGTTTTTTATAGGCAAATTAATAAAATATAGTTTTAAAAGTGTTTTCTTATTTCTACGTTGACATATTAGAGTACATCAAAATAGGTTATCTTCAATCCAAATATTAAGACGAAACAGTCATAATGGACGAAATAATCATGTTAATTTAATTATAGGTATAAACGTAGCAGCAAAACTTCGAGGTCTTCCGTCAAGCATGAGGATACTAGCAGAAAAGCTCATTAATGATGTCCTGTTCCAAGCCCAGACCAATGCCTTGACTTCATCGACTGTCGTAACAACGCCGGATCCGTTTAAATCATAGATGTATCAAATAGATTTTAATTAATAAATGATTAAAGGATCGTGTTTTTTATATACATATACTTATTAATAGAAATTGTATTACTATTGGGTGGTTTCAAAGAAATTTTATCTGATATACACGAAAGGTTATCAATGAAGCAAAATTGCTGAAGGTCTACATAAAAAAGGGGGAAAGGTGAAATTTTAGATAGATTTAAAGCCCAATAGGTAGGGCATATTTTAATCATGTGACTATGAAGAATTAATTCAGAATTAAACACTTTTTATGATAGTTGCACATTACAAAATTGATTTTGCTACAATATTCTTTTTCTACATGTTATATGAATAAATTAAATCGATATTTCTCCCCTCTAATTAAACGCTGTCTTCTGGATATTATTATCTTGCACTCACCTCGGAGACGCCATAGCATGGTACGGCACATCCCTCCCCCTGCCAATCAGCTCGTTAGCGCCCTCTACGATGCCCCAGGGAGCGATGCCGATGCTGACAACGCGGCCAGCGCGCTGAGATCTCTCTAGCTGAAGCGCGTCGCCCACTTGTCGGGTCACACCTGGTTGGACATCATAGATTATAGTTTTGCTAATGATCAATTCCATTGTTAGAGTTTCTTTTGTGAGACATGTGATAACAGTTGTTAAAATAAACCTATGTCCACAATTTTGATAGCCATCTGATGAAATATACTATAGATTATGAATGTATTCACTTTGTTAACAGTTCTCCCATACTTAGTTTATTGTTTGTTGCCAAACTATTATTTTTTTAAGTTGTAATTCAGGAGTGGATTTTTTGTTTCATGCAATCCTATTTCATACAGTTTGAAATATTGCATCAAAACGACCTTGTCGTTTAGATTTTTTTACCTAATCTAAATTAAAAATAAATGTGCAGTATTTAAAACTTTAATCAGGTTTTGTTTCCCTTTCATTAAATGCCCTTTCTCTTGATTAACTTATCTTGGCACTTAAAGACAAATTACAAAAAAGACTCTCGATTACAACACGGCTTTGCTTAAAAAGGACAAAAGAAATGTTATTACGAAGGTACGGAACAAATAAATCTTGGCTTATCTTCCCGTCTTATATTTTTAACTTCTACACGGAATTTAAAGTTAAGATGAAAATGGCGGGAATACTTAAACTAAGATAATTAAATAACTAAGGAATAACTGTTAACTCGACCGTAATGCTTTCAGGAGTTTGCCCAACTTTAATTTGTTAATTAAACAATAACTTTTTTGTTACTAACTATACACCATTACTATTTAATAAGTGGATTAACATGTTTGTATACATTTTGGTTACTTAAAATAATTAAACGAGTTGTTACAAAGCTCCATGTGGGAATTCAAAATCACTGCCTGCCAAATTTATAACCACTGCATTATAGAAATATATAACATCATAAATATTGTATTAATAGACGGTTTTGGTTAAATATAAAAATAGTGTACTAAAGATTATAAAAAGGAGGGTACGCCTACCCTCAAGTTGAGTCTTTAATTGAGCTGTCATGGTGTGAAGTTCTTCATATAAAGTAACAAATGTTCGTGTGCTTGATAATCGTTCTTGTATTCTAATAATTAGTTTTAAAGATTGCTAAAAGTATATTATATAAAGAAGGAAATAATTATCTAACCTAATTCTCATGAGATGTGCTTCCATGTTTCTTAAAGAAATATTATTAATATTAAAGATTATGATCATGGGAATTCCTTATTCTCAGGGGATAGTGATGATATTGAAAACAAAGACATTTGCTTATATGTAGAGTTTAAAGGAAAACCTTACCAGTATTCGTTCCTCCAGTAAAAATCCAGGCACCCGTTGTCTTTGCCGCCTTCAACAGCCCCTTCCTGAGCACTTTCTTCAGTTTCGGCTGAAGATCGAAGTTGGCCTTGCCACCCTGGATGGTGATGAGTAGTTTCGGCCTTTCGAGCGCCCATTCTCTGGTCAGAAGTTGGACAATCAACTCCGGGCGGGTGTCGTGTGAGAGACGGACGTACTAGAAATAAGCAAAATAAAGAATTATAACAAGAAAATTAAGGTATACAGTTTGTGAGCTTATATCAATCTAGGGAGTAGATTTCAATTAACACGGGTATACGAGTGACGGGTGTAATAACGTTCCCTACAAGTAAGCTGATACCAAGAGCAATAGCACCTAAGTTAGTAGTTAGTTTTAGAAAATAAAGACTATATAAAAACATATAACGTTGAAGGTATGAACTATCTATGTCTAAAAGCAGGACGAAGTGAAGCATCAAGAACCAATGTGTGTACAGTAAGCTGTAATGTATCTGGTAAGATTAAAAACGATATTCAGAAAAGTGAAAAAAAATATTTCTGTTTGAATAAGTGTAGGTAAAGCAGTATTGCACTGTGTTTCGTACGGTGAACGAGAGCTCGATGACCTGTAATCCCACTCCTTTTCCATCCTGTTCTACTCATCTCCCGATTTTCTAACATTAATCATCTCTTTATCCCGATTTCGAAGGAAGGAGCCACTCCCCTTCCTTCAAGCCGTCAGGCCATCTGGGACAGTTTAATGTTGTAGATGAAGCATGAAGGCTGCTGTTAGTCACTTAACATCAGGTGAATCGGATGCTCCGTTTGCTTGCTTTGACATAAAAAAAACATACCTGAGCCTTCGTAGGATGTGGTCCTCCTTGAAACTCCACAGTGCCGTATGCATCTGTGGGCGACGGCTGGGTATGCCGAGCTGGTAGCCATGCTTCTCCAGCTGGTGCTATTGCGATACTCGCTCCGTGTGCAGTTTTGCTGAGACCACACCAGCATCTGTAAATTAAGCTATATTAGATACATATTGTCATAGGCTATCGTTAATTTAGTTAAGTTTAACTTTTGTTGCAAAATTCACTTTTACCTAATGTCAACGGCACTGGCGTACGGTAAAACTCGAATGAGTTTATGTTTTCACCATATATAATAAAGTGTATATTTTTTCTGTGTAATGAATAAATAAATCAATGGTTAATTTTATCATACGATGGTTCTCTGTAATGAGTTATGATTGTAGAGATATATTGAGAGATGGACTTTTCTCATATTTAGCAAATTGCTATTTTCGTGAAAAAATAAAAATATAAAATAATATATGCGATAAATATGAACTTCAATAATTTAAGGTCAATAGATGTTAAACTTTACCCGCTCCGAGACTAGAATTAATTTCGTTTCAAGATCGGTGAATAATAAAGTGGCTTGCATGAAGTTTATTGCTGAACATACTTCATATTAAAATTCATACTATGCGGGTTTATTCTCTGGTATTTCAATATGTTCATAATAGTTTTATTATAATTTTTGTTATTATTTATGTTTTATTAAATATCGTTCCATTTTCTATGTTTATAACCTCCTTACTAGTAAATATTAAAAATAAAACAAAAGAACGAAATTAAGACATAGTTTCGACGGCGTGACAGACGTATTTCAATATTTCAAAGAACAAAAACTACAAAATTATTAGTTATATTTGGAAGAAATTGGGTATGGAAGACCAACCTTCCACAAGTAAGGATGTGGGTCACATGGACGATGCGGATGACGACAAAGACGAGGAGAGTAGGGATGACCAAGGGACTAATAGTGGAACATCATTGTCCGCTTATTCCGTCAAAAGCCGCTTAAATATGGCAGCGAATGGACCAGAAATGCCCAAGCCAGCTTTAGGAAAACCTGAGGCGAAGTCTGATGAGAAGAAGAAGAAGAAAAAACGTGGAGGAAGAATTGACAAACGTAGAAAGCCTCCAACGAGACGGCAGGTGATACGGCGCGCGCCACGGCGGAAACCCAGAGCGAGAGTTGAAAAGAAGAGAGACTTGTCTGTGTCTACAATCTATACGCGACTGTCATCGAGTGGCCTGCTTACTCCAGGCTGTGAACGGTGTGGGCATCGGTGCTGTCGACGAAGGTAGCTGATAAACTTGTGACGTTTTTGATTAAAATTTTTATTTGAATTACCTCGTTTGATTTCAACTTTACCAGATTTGAAATGGAATTACGAAGATATATAAACAAGGGATGTGCTAGGAAAAGGTATTACTATCGGCGTGTAAGAAAAAGACCAATTTGCAAGCGCTCTGATTATATATCAGGTTTGATAAAAGTATTTCCAATACCAATTTTAGGTTTCATCACTGTCAAAAAAATATACTGATTTTAAAACAATTAATTAAATATCGCCCAAAAAATGTACTGCGGTTTATTTATCTATGAAATGGTCAGATACGATTCAAACCCTTAGGATTTAATTTCTAAATGCATATTGTATACTAGTCAAGTATAGAATATTTTGTTTAGAGAGCGTCCAAGCAGGATCTCGTAGCAAAATGTTCTCCTCGCTGTTTATCAACATGGTATCAACACCAGTAGAAGATCAGCCTCCAACATTATTTTGTGCAGTAAGTATTTGCAAAACTTGGTATTCTATTACACACTTTTAATACTGAGAGCCCAGCACTGCACGATTGGGACAAGCTCGCATCGGTGAAATTACCACTCCCCAGCAGAAGATCGGCGTGAAACAATATTGTACTGTGTTTTAGTATATTTCTGTCCCATCCTGGTCCAATTTCCCATTATTAATTCTCTCCCTTCAACGCGGCAAGGCATCTGAGACACTGATGTAGTAGATGGGCAGCGGTCAGTCAAGTGAACCGCATGTTACATCACAAAGGAGTACAATATCTCAATATATCAATTTTGAAGCAAAAATATCCACAACATTCTACGGACCTCGCACTTTTTATAATAGTTTTTTAAATTTGTCAGCAGTTCTTATAATTTTGACTTTTCGATGTTTACGACGTTTTACTCAGATTTCTCCAGAGATGATTTACGAGAGTGTTAGAAGATTGTCAATGTGGAAACAGTGTGTTGAAACGGGCGCTATTATGGAATATATTATCGTAAGTTATTTTTAAGCTTCACTTTTATCCCGAGTGATAACAGAATTTGGCAATCATTTACTTATAAATTTACACGACACATTTGCACTGGTTCAAAAGCCAATTCACCATAATTTTGATGATAATGATGCATTTAAATATTAAATCATACGTAAGAGATAATGTTATGTATCCCTTGTTACTTAAATATTACATAGTATGAATAGTTTTTAGTATATTATTATGAAAGTATCTGTGAAGTATATTTTGCAGATCAGATTTTTTCCTTTATATATTCACAAAACTTTTGGTAACAAATATCAAGTACCTAAGTCATTTAGAAGTGGGTTCGGTTTTAGATCTATATGTGAGTTAGTCTATAAATGCGAGTTCTTAAACGCTTATATATCAATAATCTTTGGAGCTGAAATTATGAAATTTTAAATTCTTCACATTTTCTTTTCAAATAATTAGATGCGCCAAATCTATTTATTTATCCAAATTCCAATTAAGTAGTAACTTAGACGTACGTAATTTTGTCATAACATACTAGAAAGAAATAAATATTTGTTCCATTACAAACCGTACCTTATATTAAAGATAATCAATCAATACATATAATAAAATCGTAGCATGTCAGAATTTGTACATTGAATATATTGGGGAAATTTTAATACAGAGCGTTAATATAAGGGATACAGAAGGCAAATCAATAT
>LQNK01001679.1:41126-56418 GCA_001586405.1 Phoebis sennae | reverse complement strand
AATAGGAGACTTGTTACATTGTATAATATGGTTCATATGCACTATGTGGCGTTTTAAACGTTCATAAATGAAATATATTTCCAGTGAAGTAAAACAATTTGTTCTGTTCCTTTATCATTTACTTTGAAATGTTATATTGATGCATGCAAAGAACGCAGTCTTTCATAAATCATATTAACTGTACGCGACGAAACAACAATATGAATAGTTAGAAGATTTTTAGGGTTCTGTATCTTAAAAGGTAAAAACGGGATCGTATTACAAAGCCTCCACTGTGTGCCTGCCACCGGGCTGTATCGCATAAACCGTGATAGTTAGAAAGTTGAAATTGTCACAAATCATGTATTCCCGTCGCCGCTGAAACAAAAAAATACTAAAAAACATCAATATTGGGGTGGCCCATACTTTTCGTATATTTTTGCTCAATATTAATACGGTAACAATTCTTATAGATTATTAAGTGCTATATTTTTTTTAAAATAAAATATACATTTTACAGGGGGTCGCATACAACAAACGTGATTTTCTTGTATAGATGATGGTAGGGAACCTTTCGTGCGCAAGGCCGGCTCTCTCTTGGCCGGTTTTCATTTTCATATCTTAGCACTTCATTTTAAACGTCGCTATTCTTTGTTATGAAACAGCTCTGCAGAAATCTTACAAGAAAATGGTTTTTATAAATGTTGAAAGTATCTTAAAAGCATTAACTCGTTTGTTATTGTCAGGTTAGTTTTTAGTAAAGGTTTAATTGTTTTTGTCTCCTACAGCTGTCCCCAACTGCTTGGTCTTGTTACAATTAAATTTTGAAGTATTTTGTTCTTCTTTGCGTTTGAGATTTTTTTAGTAAAGTCTGCTATCACACATAAATGTAGAATTTCCAACGAATAATTTATTTTAAATCTCAATGATGATAACATCACTAAACGTCGTCGTCTCGTCATTAATTTTTTATTTGAGGTTGAGGTCTTAAAAAGTTGTTGAAAAAATTAAAAGCCTTATATTATACTTATCAGAATATCTATTATTAATCCTTATTTCTTACTTATTCTATTAATATTATAAATGTTTATCAGGTTTTATGTATGTGTGTTATTTACTCTTTCACACAAATAATACCAAACCAATTATAATGAAAATTGGTCTGTAGCCTGTCTTCCACAGCATAGGAAAGTAGACATAGGCATAAGCATCATAACAAAGCAATTTTTATTATTTTTTTATTTTGGATTAGGTCTTCTTTTTATTTTTATTAATCCGAAATTAACTTAAGCGAAAACGCGTGCAGAAGTTAGTTCATAATACAATAAAAATCATCTAAATGTAACATTATTTTGTATCTGGGCCGCGTACAATAGAACGTAGCAATAAGTGCAGCTACTTGAAGCTAGAGAACTATTGTTTGAACTCGCATAATTCCAGTTTTTGCGATTGTAAACCTAATAACATCTTATTATTCATGTTGCTTCAGATTTATTTGCTCCATCGTGATTTTTATGGAGTATATATTTTCATACTTTTCCGTCTTCATTTTCTTTATGAACCGAAGTATAAAAATATATTGAATACATATGTATTCATTCGGGTCTTCGTTTTTGTATGTTTTAACATACAAACAATAATATTTATGATGTAAGGATTAATTTATATGGTGTATAAGCTGATTTTTGTAACTTAATAATCAAATTGGATATAACTATCTCTTTCGCACAGTTTCACTCTCATAGCAAAATGTCACATAGCAATATTATAAGTCACTCAGTGAAGATGCAGCTTGTGAAAGTGAAGGTGAAAGAATTTTTGAAATTGGTCCAATAATTTTGTATGAAAACGAAAATAGATGATTTTGGTTAGGAATTAATGATTATTACATTAGTGAATACATTCAGTCTTCAATATGAAACTTGAAATGGCAATACAGCAGTAGTTTTAGGGGTACGACGCGAAACAAAAACGTTTCATCTCTAACAAGCAGATGTATGTGCATCTCCCTCGAAACAATGCTTCGAACTTGAACGTAATGAGTGAATTGTTTCAGAGGAATTACCCGGTTAACCCGGATAAAGATACCTTGATAATGGAACTTTCCGAAAAGCTCAGAATCGCGGCTATGGTTGGTATGTATTCTCGGAAAAAATGCTTTTTTAAATTTCTTATTGCTATTAGCATGTTCGTGATTAATCAATAACTTATTTTAAAGTCGTTTTTTTAATATGAATTTTATTTTATTTTTATTTTGTTGGATATAAATTTGAAAATAGCAGAAAAAATATGAATGTAAGTTAATATAATAGAAAGTAATTAAAGTCGGCTAAAGAGCGTTGAATATGAAAACGCATTACAAACAAAACCTCTGAAAAACAATTGAAATATTTGTTTAATAGTCGATATTACTTTTGAAATTTTACTACTGAGATAGATTCGTTCCTTTTAGATCCAAAAAACCTTTAAGACATATAAAAGGAAGGGATTTTATTCCCCTACGCAAAAGTAAAAATAGTCAATAGTTAATAACAAAAATAATTCTAGGTATCGTTTGCCAAATGACCAACGACTCTTGGAGCTTGAGCTGCGCCTTGCAGAGGCGTAAGTTGACGCAAACCCATGTCACTATGTTTTGGAAGATGTATGCGGATACGCTACGACCTATAGTTAAGGATTGTGCGGTAATTGGTATTTCTGTATGGAACAATGTCGAATAGTGATGAGATTTAAATAAATAAATATTCCCGGACATTTAACACAACGCCATCTAGTCCCGAACTAAGCAAAGCTTGTACTATGGAAACTAGATAACTGATAGACGTACTTAAACATACTTTTGTTTTGGAAATACATACATAGTATAGATAAATTAACATCCAGACAGTAGAAACTTATCACATCATAATTTTCAGCATATTTTTACACGTAGCAGTGTGTCTACGAATAAGGCACAGTGTAGCGTAGTGACAATGCGCTACGAGTAGAGACTATGCATTACGCGTAGAGATACTTGAATATTTAACACATATGCTGAACCCCAACAATCACTTACTAAATAATAGTATCATAAAAATGTGAAAATTGTACTAGTAATCATGGTATATTTTAATGTAATGTTTTTATAATATAAACTATTTTGTTTCAGGCTCCAGGCAATGAAAAAATTAATCAGGCGCGAATGTTACATATTTCTGATAGAGATATTTTGTGAATACTTAATAAAAAATATTTTCATTATTTGTTTTATTATGTCTAAAAGATTGAGTGTCTTGAAAAATAGCAGAGATAATCCTAATTCCTCCATTCTACTTTCTACTAATATTATAAATGTAAAAGTTTGGATGTTTGGATGTCTGTTTGTTAATCACGTCGCAACCACTCAATAGATCTTTATGAAATTTTGTAGGTAGGTTTAGCGGGATAAGGTGAAAGGCTACTTTTACCTGAAATTCCCACGGAATAGGGAATATTGTGAGTGATACCGTGGCCGCGGCTGGTAATAAATACTACTAACAACAAATTAGAATTTGCGGAATTATAGAAGAAATTGAAATATATACGTTATTCTTAAAAAAACGAAGTACGGTATTTTTGCTTCTATAGAAAATCCTATTCTCATCAAAGTACAATAAACACAGGTCCGTAAACTTTTCAAAAACCAAACTTTAAATTACGAACGCCACCAAGGGAATAGAAACCTTTCAAAAGTTCCCGCGCATTATCTGTAAGAAAATGAATAGGAATGGAGTGCGGGTACCCCGGGGGCGTGTTAGCACAAATAGATAGGTAGAAGTCAAACTATAATATAAGGAGCGCTCGAACAACGCACACATATACACTGTTCACCGACACTATATGTGGGCTGAATGTCTCGTTGGTCTAGTGGTTGCATTTTTGCCTACAGACGGAGGGTTCTCGGTTTCGATTCCCGAGTGGGACCGAAAAAAATGTTATTGAGATGTTTCTAACAAAAAATCTTAGTAGCAGTAAGTCTGGAAGATGGCGGTGTTGGAACACCCCCGTGCCTCAGAGAGCAAGTAAAGCCTTCGGTCCTGCGCCTGATCTCTCTCCGGTCGTGTTGATCTGCCGTCCGTAAAGTTTTTCTATATAAATAGAACTTTACAAACCATGCATTAAAATACGAATGCCACCAAGGAAATAGAACCTTTTCAAAAGTTCCTGCCCATTATCTGTAAGAGAATGAATAGGGATAGAGCCTGGCTACTCCGGGGGCGTATTACAGTCCAGAGACAATAAGATATGAGTTTGAAACACACATTGACTTCAAATATACACATTAAATGAATATTCTCACTTATATTCCGTCTTACACCCACTAATTTATAGTTGAAAGCGTGAACATATATCATTAAATTCAGAATTTCAAAGGGAAGGGTTATGTTTTAACGTATTCAGAATACCTCATATAACTGACATCACATTTACCTCTCTTACTGAAGTGAAAACATCCACGAATTTAACTCAATAGTTTGAACATGAAAGGATATGTATTCAGTTAAATATATGCTTTAATAATACAGCGATTAAGACTAAAACCGTGGGCGGAGATGTTATTACAGAAATGGTAATTAAAATATTAGAACTACTCTATTTATAGAAATATAAATGTGAATGGATATGTAAAAGGCATTGCTAATGGCATTTAAAATAGTAATGTTGCTAATAGAAAATTTCAACACTGATAAAGTAAAAGTTATTTTCTACTTTTTAGTGTTAAGAAGTATGTTATATTTTTGGCAAAAAGTCATTATTAATTAAAGAATACGTATGTCGCCACCCCATTTTTACCCGATTTCTATCTAGAGGGTAATTCTGCTGTATAACATCTTCAGCTACAAAAGAGTGGGAGCCGAGTATATAATGTTTGGGCCAAGCTCGCACCGGTGTAACTACCACCCCCTCAGCAGAAAACCGACGTGAAGCAGTATAGCAGTGCGTTTCGTACGGTGAGCGGGTGTTCGGAGGCCTGTATTCCCTTCCCATTCCTCTCATCTCCTGTTCTAGTCCTCTCCCAACTTCCTTTCATTAATCCTTTCCTCTTATCTCCTGCCTTTCCTTCAAGCTGGCAAGGCATCTGCGACAGTTTGCTGTTGTGGATGTTCATGGGCTGCGGTCAGTCACTTTCCATCAGGTGAACCGCATGCTCCGCTTGCCCGCTGTTACATAAAGAAAAAAAAAAGGGTAATATTTATTCCAAGTTGAGAAATTATGCACAAATACATGTGATGTTTGTGCAAAAAGGGTAAATTAATTTACCTCAGGGATTCACAATATTTACGTTGGAGTAAACACACAACCCCGTTTTCCTTTAGTGCAACATTTAGTACCAAACCGTCACCATTTCTGTTATTTCAAATCACATTACCTAGATATTATATATTATCCTCATAGAAATATTACAAAAGTTACATTTCCGTTTTCAATATAACTTGGTTCCGTGTCACGGAAATCGCTTCAAAATAAAGGAAACAAAACGTGACGAGGAAAGTTTTTGGTTCTGGAATGTTCTTTTGTTTTATGTCGTTATAATATCAAGAATAACGAGGGTTACGAGTTATGACGGAATTTCCTACTTGGACGTATTAGAACAT
This sequence comes from Phoebis sennae, assembly GCA_001586405.1. NCBI lineage: Eukaryota > Metazoa > Arthropoda > Insecta > Lepidoptera > Pieridae > Phoebis > Phoebis sennae. Next base: position 50,824 of record LQNK01001679.1, on the reverse strand, counting down.
GATAATAATTATTTGGAAATGGAAAAATGAAAATACTTAAGTTTATTTCCAAAACGCATATTATTTAAATGTATTTGACAGTGCTCGTACGCTAATAATATATTTTTTTTGTTTAAAATGGTAAATACATGAATTGTAGAGTAGTCTCTGTTAGATTGATTGATTGATATATTTAAATGTATAACTCGTGAAATACCTAATACGTGGAAGGAGATATAAGATTTATTTTCTTAAAAGACTGCAAGAAGGAGGACTGAAGAATTATTTTCTTCTCTTATCTCATAGAGAAAACATAAATAAAAGTCTGATACCATAAAATTGTCCATTTTCGCTATATATTTACAAATAACTATAACTTTATACCTCGTTGGTGCAGTGCTTAATGTATCAGCGTTTTACGACCAACATATCCTGCGTTTGATTCCATAAAAAAAATCTTGAATTGGTAAGGCACAAAAGACTTGATTGATCACCTACCGCTCTATAGAAAAATCTTGTGAAACGGATATAAATTACATCAGCCCCATATCCCAATGGAGGAATCGGGACCTAAACTTTTATACAATGGGATTCAAATGGAAATTCGTTGTGAAATAAGCCAGTATTAAAGTTTTCCGTAAAACGTACGATATCTACTTTAAGGTGGCAACTTGTGCCATAAGAGTGTTGAATATTTTAGTTCAATATTAGGTTATTTCGAGAAAATAAAATTAGTTTCGTTTATTAAATAATTGTTTATAAAGACTTAAGGCCCTAAGGCCGCCAATTATACTTTTAAGTCATATTGTACCTATTTCTATTAAAATTTTTCTTTGATGTATAATAAAGAGTATTCATTCATTCATTCATTAAAAAAGAACGTGCACTTATTTAGTCAAGATGAGTTTCTCTTAAAATAAATATACAACAAAAGTAAAGATAGGTTACTTTTATATTTACTTATGCATATATGTATGTTTATAACTTGTATCATGAGGGGCCAACCCAAAATAAGCTGCGTAACTTTTTTATCTTTAATTGTGATATTTATCATATCGCCTGTTATAGGTATCTGAGAAAAAGAATCTGACTATGTTATTACAAATTACTAATACTTCTTTAACTTTTGTAATCCCTCTCTAAGTATCGATATACATTGCTATATTATTTTTAACTTTTTTTCACACCACAAACGACTTATCAAAAGGCAATTCATATTGGAAGACAATTAATATCGAGTGGAATTCTTGCTGCACCTGCTTCGCAATTAAAAGCTTAACGATTACGGACTTCTAAAGTTCAAGGTGTTAAATCGTCAGCCCACTACTGTAGTCTATAAGACCCGTTGTGGCCAGCGGTTTCACCTGCTTTTTCCTTATTTTAAGACGACTACAAAAAGTAGCGCAATGCTATATAGTTTATTTATTATTTACTTATGTAACTAGTCTTTATTACACCATAAAGACAGAAAAACAAAAAGTATATATTATAGAATTAATTCTATAATATATACTTTGTGGTTTTCTGTTAATGATGAGAAGAAGAATACACGGCCCTATCATTAAACAGTGGTTTCTGCCAGGCAACCATTGAGTAAAATTAATAAGTAAAAGTAAAGATAGTGAGCAAAGAATATTAAGGCTGGGTGAAAGAGTAAATAAAACAAAAAAAAGTTTATTTAAAAAGGGGGGAGGGGGGGAAATGCGTTTATTGTTCGCGTCTTGAGTTCTTTCTATTATAATCAGAAGAAATTATTCGAATTCATTCTTTCTTTAAAAAATATTTGCGCACATCATACAACGGATTAAAAAGTAATTCATATCGGAATGCAATTAATACTGACTAGAATTCTCGCTACAGTTGCAATTAAAAGCTTAACAATTACGCGACTACTAAAGTTCATCCTGTGTTATCACATCAACAGCATCTGTGGTCTATTTTGTACATTATTCGGGCGGGTATAAACTTGTATAGTTACAGAACAGCTCCGCGGTTTCGCCCACGTGCTAACGTAAAAGCATATAGCCTAAAATATTGTATATGAACCATAATCACGTTTTTAAAACACATCAGGTTTCGATTAGCGTATTGAAATAATGAAATAAACTTTTTCGCTTCATAATATGAGTAATGATCATCAAGTCAACTTTACTCTACCGAATTTCAAATGTAATTTTAAGTATGTTAATGTAAATTTTAATGTAATTTTATATTATTATTAATTGTTTTATGTATGAGTTCATGTTATCTATTAAATAAATAAATAATAATTATTATTATTAAAAACGAAACGAAAACAAAGCGAACTGAAAATAAATATTACCGTACATAGTCTGTGTCGGAGAACATGGGTTTATACATTTCTTTATTCTTATAATTGGATGGCATGAAATCTTAAACTATCGGGGTTAGTTCCCCGATAGTTTAAGATTAATAGAATCAACAGATTTGCGAGTCTTTGCGCTTCGCTTAATTGTGAAGTTTCTCACTCTGGATCAGTACTAAAATTTAATTTAGTTACAATTAGATATTCCCCATACAGAATTCAGAGGAGAGGATTAATGATAGGAAGTTGAGAGAGGGCTAGAACAGGACGGGAGAGGAGTGGGATGGGAATACGAGCCTCCAGGCACCCGCTCACCGAACGAAACACAGTGCAATACTGCTTCACGCCGGTCTTCTGCTGGGGGGTGGTGCTTCCACCGGTGCGAGGATGGCCAATCATGAAATGCTCGGCTCCCACTCTTTTATAGCTGAATATATTATGCAGCAGAATTACCCTCTGTTGCCTCTTACGACATCCACGGGTAGAAATGGGGTGGCGACACATGTATTCTTACCTGCCACACGGGTCATTTATAAACTATTTATCATAAACGTTAATTAATGATCCAAAACGGTTAATAAATATAATAAAGCTACGTGTCACGTGTCACTGGAACCAAATTTACGTAAAATAACATCGTTGTTATTTTAGTATTATGCAACGAGGCGGATCGAATTATTATTTACATGCTTTATAAACAATATTAATTAAAATGTACATAATTATCCTTTATAGTGATCAAAGACCTATCATGTTTCTAGGTTTTGAAACGTTTTTAATTTTTCGTTATTTACGTACCGAGCTCTTCTTCTTAATGCCCAAAAAGGGCTTTAGCATCCATTCCCACTGGTACAGTGCTTGAAGCTCATTCCACAAGAATTTAAGCATTGGATATGTATTAGTTTCTGATTATATATTCTTCCATTATTTTATTATATGTTTATTAAATATATTCATACATCTCATTTCCTTTAATATCCTATATACTGTATGTCTCCTATGTATCTATATTTTGTCTCTGGCTACTATGTACTTATACAATTAAATATCATTATAAGACTTTATTGTATGCATTATTTTTATATTTCTTATTTCCTTATTATTATTTAAGGCGCGAAGGGTTCTTGTCCTCCGAGGGTAATGGCTGAATATCAGCGTCATAGTCAAGTTACTATGACATATGCTGAGCCATTACCCATTCAAGAAATGTAGTACACTGCACAATATATTGCTTCCTTTGTTATATTTAAGTGTTTTATGTTTCTTTCTTTCTTTTTCTTGTGTATGTGTTAATGTTAATCTGTCTCTACTGTGCTTTGTACCTTTTTTCCTGAATAAATGTTTAATCTATCTATCTATCTATCTAAAAATAATTTACATTAATAACAATTTTATTTAAGAAAAGAATTGACCATTATTTCATAGTCCTATGCGAACCGAAGGAACTAAAAGGTACCAAGGAAATCGGTTAAGTTTTACTTAAAGGATTTTGTGAGCTAGTAAAAGGGATAATGTTTTTTTATAATAAAAAAACATCGCGGATAATTTGAAGTGTTCTCGATGTAAAATAAATCGTTTCTGAAATTTCAAAGATCGATACAATCTCTCGTTTTCTAGTACTAACATGTCGAATATTATATTGAAGCACCCATTCTTAATTCTTCTCAAAGTAACATTTGATACAAATTACTCACACATGCTCATCCTTAGCGCTGGCCACGAAGCATTTACACTCTCGCTTCTGAAAAGTGCTCTCTATCCAACTGCGAGTGGTTTTCTGTAACAAAAGAACATTTTTTAAAGTTCTATATTATATTACTCTTATAATCTATCTAGTGCACTGAACTTCTTGGGTCAGTCTAGTATTTAATTCATAGTATATAATATATCGTGACATAAGATAGTTTTTATCCCGAAATCGGGGACGGGATATACGCGCATAAAACCGCAGACCTTAGCTAGTATAATGTATTAAGAATCTGTAACAATAGTGTAACATTTTAATTCAAATTTAATCCAGTTTGATACACCGATTTCTACCCTATAAATTTGTTTAAGCATCATAAACAATTTTATTTTAAGCAACAGCGGCTTTTGTCCGCCATAAATCACAAAAGAAATTTCTTTTCCCCGAGATTCTTTTCAATTAAAACGTAAGCCTTGAACAAAACAATTGTATTGGAGTTTGAAAATCGCGATAACAATACAAATTCAACAGAAAATTACTTGAGGCATGTTTCATCATGTTCTTTTAGGGTTACCTTCTTAGAAGGTAATAAAGGGATCTTTTAACTAAGGACGAATAAACAAAGGTTATGCTGTCAGCCAATCTGTGTGTTTTATAGAAACTTCAGGCCTGTAAGATGGGGCATTGTACAGTATTAAATTGCAATAGTACAATGTTACATTTATATTTTAAGGCTAAAATAATGTAAATTTCAAATGCGAGATTGACTCTCTTTTAACAAATGCTATAGGTGCAATTTTTAAGCTTCTGTTAGCTACGTTATTTCATTCATCAGTTAAGGTATGTTATTCAGTCTTACTAACATAATACCACTAAATAAAATAAGGAACTCAATATTCTTAGCTGTCACATAATATTCCCATGATATTGTACTTTCAAATATTGTAATTTCAATAATTAAATCACCACGATAGTAGCGCAGTTTGAATCAGACCAACCACATGCCACTTGCGTTAATAAATTGTCGTAACCTGCCTTTTATGTGCGGGAGGATTTTAGGAAAGGAAACTGGAGATATTACTTACTCACGTAGAGTATCTAACACATGAGAAAACGTAACGTCAGGGGCAGAAAAGAATACTTTCTATCCAAGTTTTTTTATGGAACTTATAAATAAATGATGACTATCATCAGAAGTAAAATTGGAACCAACAATACTAAACCAAACCAAAGATATTGATTCTTCTCAAGCAATGTTATATTCTGTATAATTTGCCCATGATATTGTACTTTCAAATAAGCGAATCTACAGGATAATGGCTCGGTTTGCATGGGAGCAAGCCACATGCCACTTGCTTTAATAAATTGTGGCACCGTGCCAACTTTTATTTACTGAGCCTTTTATGTGAGGGTCGAATAGCCTCGTTAAGCAGATTTGGATTAATTATTACGTTAAAAGGGTGCGTTTTTGCTGGATTATTTAGGTTTAATCTGTTAATTTGGGAAGCGAGACGGTTGTTTGTCAGTGAATCTAACAGATAAGAGTTTGTCGTTAAATTTAAGTTCCAGGCATTATCTTTAAGTATGTTACGAAGTGTTTATGCAAATTTCGATCATCTCTTAAATCAACAAGAAGACAGAAAACGTTTATGGCAAATATTTTTTAAGAGTTAAAATTCAGTCCTGTTATTCATGAGCCAGGTCTACAATTCCATATCGCGGTATATTAGAAAAGGCATCATACAAGTTTTCAGCTTGCCTCTAGAGAGCTGGGGCACCTCCCAAAAATGGTCCAAGCTTTCGAAATAGAACCCTTTTTGTATTTTTTTAAGAAACGTAGACATTTTGCATGTCAAAACCGACATTTTATATAAACATTTCATAAAAAATGCTTATTTACTTTACATTCCTTATTAACCTAGATAAGTTTTTTATACTTTTCTTTAAAATATATCTTTCTAAGTTCATACGGCAGCGTAGAGGACAATTTGAACTTCATAATGTTATTTCAACCAAGTTCACAGAAGCAAGTAAAAGCTGATGGTTCTAAATGGTATCTCGATGCGGAATGTACCTTTCTTTAGTTAGTAATAACGTTCCGGAAAGTGCTGAGAGTAAAGCGACAAAGGAAGCTTTAAACAAAAGACGTGCTACATTTGAAATTGAACTCTGACGTAGAACAAATAAGGTCGCGATTAGAGTACTGGGAATTGCTTGTGGATCAATGTGGAAAGATTAAATTAGGCTGCGTTTACGTTACGTTAAATGGGAAATGTAGCTATGATATAGATATCATAGGAGAGATATATAGAATCGGAATGAATTGCGCAAAGGGCGTTTACAATTTCGTCGTGTTCTAAAATATGTAGGTTGCGAAATTATAACCTGCCCGATGGTATTAAGTTTTTAGATATGTTACTAGGTAGCTTATTTTGAGGATTCAAATTATTGTCGTTTGAAACCAAAGACAATGATTGTTAATAGATAAAATGATTTGAATACTAATTACTATAACTTTCTAAGATATTATCGTTTAATTTATATCTTTTACAACGTTTAGAAATGTAGCGAAATGTATGTACAATAAAAATAAAGATTTGTGCAACTATTCTACGTTGACACGTTGACTATAAATTATATCATTGAGTTTGCCTAAAATAAAAGCTTTAGAACAAATATAATAAAAGAGAAAAAGCCTATTCAAAGATAGAGTTATTTTATGACTAAGTAAGTAAAGGTGTATTCGGGTCATCTAATATTGAGTGATCACAGTCGCCCACTAATACTTAATACGGATGAATAATTAATGCTCTAGTTTTTAGTAAGCGTCAGATTTTCTTTAAGGTCAAATCACACGCACACACAGAATCACACAAGGCTCCAATTATAACTATTCATTGTTTTTTTTTTCCTCTCACATAGTTTTTATTTTCTTATGTTTGTTAAGTTAACATGTTCACTCTCTAAAATTGTTATTGGTGTGCCTTTTAATTGGCGTATTGTTTTGTAAATTATTATCTAAAAAAGTGTAATTAGCTGTAAGGTACCTATGAGAAATAAATGTGGTCAGCATTCTATTGCTTGACATATAACTATTTACTTCTATATCAAAAAAGAACATCTCAGTTGTAACATTAATGTGCAACCACTAAACAGAGACGTCTTTATTAAAATACTTATTAATTTGCACAAAACCCTCACAAAATAAAGTTAAATCGAAATCTTTGTAATGTTTTATCGAAATACTTAAACAACATTCAACAGGTGTCCAGGCTTAGGGCCTCCGCCTCCTATCATTCCGTTAAGCTTTGTTCTTAGAGATTTCTGTGTCCTTTTCTTAATACAGCGGTGGTTAAGTGTGCGATTTTCTTTATTTCTATCGGCTTTCTTTGAGCTTTCTTTGCGTTTATTTTCCTTTGTCTTATTTTTAGAATCATTCGCTTGTTTATTTTTGGAATCGTTCTCCGATAACATTTTATTGATCCAAATTATTATACAAATTGTTATAAAAATCTCAGTAGCATTTTTTTGGCGCATACCCGGGTATCAAACCCGAGACCTCTCGATCGGTAGTCGAAAATGCTACCACTAGATCAGAGTTCCCCAAACTTTTTTGTGTCGTAGACCCCATAACATGTTTTTCCGTGTTGGGTAGACCCCCTACTTACCTGATTTAGTGTATATATTGACATCCACTATCGTGGAACCCTTCGTCATTTCATGGACCTCAAATTTTTTTTTTGCCACGTAGACCCCTTTCAGGTTGTCATAGACCCCTAGGGCTCGATATAGACCACTTTGGGAATCACTGCACTACACGAACAGGCAGTTGTGTGTGTGTGACTTAATTACTTTACCAGAAACACTATTTCCCCGCAAGTTTTTAATATAACCCACTAATAAATCGCCCGCCAAGTTTGGCTGTAATTCACGTGTTGGCAACATGGCGACAGGAGTTGGGGTATTAGTTATTGCTTTATAGGCGAAGTTTCCAGAACCGTTGCTAACCTAGGTTTTGCTTTATTGGATGATCTGTTGTAACATTTTGATAGGCTTATACGTTTTATAAATAATAATAATAATCTTTATTTAGTAAACTTAATTAAGTATTTTTGAATCGTCAAAATTATACAAAATGATGTTAATTACAGACATAAAAATTATAATTATACAATAAATAATAAGCGTTAGAAAAATAACAATAATATATCAGTATAATTATAATGTAACTGTCGATTAATTAAAGGTCCTATGTCCATGCATTAAATTCTTGTACATATTCCTCAGTTTGTTTATTTGCCTTTTGTGTCAGTGTCCATTTTATGTATGTATTTTTTTAATTTATAGCTTAGTTGTCCAGTATTATTATGGGACTTCATTGTAATAGTGAACGCATTCACCCCTAAAAGATAAATTTAGAGTAAAGTAAAATTGTCTATCTACAATATTAAGATAATCTTTTTAAGCCCTGTTGGCACAGAAGGGTTTAATCTGAAATACTTCCCATATAAAATGAAATACTTTTAACGTCTGATACTTAAAACATTTCGTTAATAATAATGTAAAATAATGTATATTAACTGCCTTTAAAATTCTTTAAAATATTTTTATTTAATAGGGTTTACAATCAGTGTGGATTAAAAATGCTTGTATTCTCTATTTGTTCCTGTTTTATTATAGTTATAGTTGTGACAGCTAACAAACAAGTAAACCGAATGCCCCTTTATCGCGAAACTGGCAAACGACCAGACCACCTGATGAAAAGTTATTACTGACGTCCATAAATATTCTCGCTCCTCTACTAACTATGCCATAAAATGTAATTGACTTAATTATAGAACACGGTGTTATCTCTGGTAGCGAAAATGATGTAAGTCATTACCATATCTTGCATCTTAAGTGTGCATAAAGTACTTTTAAATTTTAACTCGTTATGTATCGTCCTTTTATAAGAACTAGCTGTACCCCGCGGTTTCACCCGCGTAACTTCTGATTAAATGGCAACTCCGGGATTAAAAGTAGCCTATATGTTATTCTGAACCCTTATCTATATGTATACCAAGTTTCATCACAATCGGTTTAGTAGTTTTTGCGTGAAAGAGTAACAAACATCCATACATCCATACTTACAAACTTTCGCCTTTATAATAGTAGTAGGATCTACACTAATATTATGGAGTGGAAAACTTTGTTTGTTTTATTTGATTGTGATGAATAAGCTCAAAAACTACTGGTTAAAAATTGTTTCACCATTCGTAAGCTATAACTTTATCCACGAGTAAAGTAGGCTATATTTTGTAAGCTAAGCTATATTATAACATTATGATAAGGGAGAGAAGCCGCGCGGATCAGCTAGTTAGTTTATAAAAGTAAATATTATTATTTCCTATTGGTTTATTATATCGAAATAAGTTTTACAATTATTACCCAATTAATAAGGAAAATATATGACAAAACGTAATCTGCAATATGTCAAAACTATGATGATTTAATATAATTGTAGATCTGCAGACGACTCTAACAGAGCTCAATTAGTATCAGAATTATTATGGAGGTTGCAAATTGATAGAAAACTTACACAAGTCTTCAGAAATCCATACATCATATACCTGACGATAATGTATCGAAACCGGTCGAATGTGAATATTTCAATAAGTAAACGGATAAGTGTTATGATTGTTTGTTTTTTTTTCTTCATCGTAAACA
>LQNK01001679.1:0-38626 GCA_001586405.1 Phoebis sennae | reverse complement strand
ATAAATATTCTCGCTCCTCTACTAACTATGCCATAAAATGTAATTGACTTAATTATAGAACACGGTGTTATCTCTGGTAGCGAAAATGATGTAAGTCATTACCATATCTTGCATCTTAAGCGTGCATAAAGTACTTTAAATTTTTTTAACTCGTTTTGTATCGTCGTTTTATAAGAATGTACATTAATATTATACAGAGGAAAACTTTGTTTGTTTGTTTGGTTGTGATGAATAAGCTCAAAAACTACTGGTTAAAAATTGTTTCACCATTCGTAAGCTATAACTTTATCCACGAGTAAAATAGGCTATATTTTGTAAGCTATGATATATATAACATTATGCTAAGGGAGAGAAGCCGCGCGGATCAGCTAGTTAGTTTATAAAAGTAAATATTATGATTTCCTATCGGTTTATTAATTCGAAATAAGTTTTACAATTATTACTCAAGCCTGTTGGTAAGGAAAATATATGACAAATCGTAATCTGCAATAAGTCAAAACTATGAAGATGTATCCTTTTATTATAATTGTAGATCTGCAGACGACTCTAACAGAGCTCAATTAGTATCAGAATTATTATGGAGGTCGCAAATTGATAGAAAACTTATACACAAGTCTTCAGAAATCCATACATCACAAACCTGACGATGATGTATCGAAACCGGTCGAATGTGAATATTTCAATAAGTAAACGCATAAGTGTTATGATTGTTTGTTTTTTTTCTTTAATCTTTATTAATAGAGAGTTTGATCAAACTACATCCTGTCAATCTCGAAAACAAATAACAGTAATCAATGTTAGCGTTTACATAAACATAGAAAAACTAACTTCTTTTTAATTGTTTAGAAGAGGTATTTGCCAAAAAACTAAACGGAACTTACAAATCTATGAACTAAAATCACTTTCAAATATATCTCTTCTTTCTTGTTCATTTAAAACATTCCATTAAATATAACAAGCATCTTCCACTTCACCACAACAACTACTAGTTTTCTTAGAACTTTTGTTTCCTTTATGTTATGGCCAGAAAACAAATAAAATAAGGTCTCAACACTACAGTCAATCACACGAGACAATAAGCCAAAGGTCAATGGTTGAGCTTTGATTTAATCAATATTAGCAATGCATGAGACAAACTTCAGTGACAATCCCTTCGCAGACATACGGCAGACACTTTAAATGTAAATTAGCAATACGTTTGCCAAATATTTGGTCTGATTTAGGGAATCAGTGTTCGAATGCGGTGTTGTTTTTCATAAAGAATTTAAATTATTTTTATGAATGTTGCCAGGTGTTCCCTTTTTATTTTCGGTGGTATTGGTAGCTCATAATGAAGGGATATAACCTCCAACATTTAACTTGGACGAAAAAACAATAGGACATCTAAGAGGTATCATTATATAGATCTTTTAAAATAAGGTCTAACTACTTAACAGTTTGAGAAAGTCTAATCGCGAAATAATTAATAGGAGAGAGAAAGTTCTATAATGTCTACTTTTGTCACTTGAACTTACGCTTGCTTACCCACCGCTTTTATTTATTTCCAATATAGTCTACACATAAAGAAATCGCTGCCTAACTATTAGATCATCTCTTGTACATGTTTTCTTTGTTATATTTTCTGTTATGTTTGTGTGCAATAAAGTATTTCATATCTATCTATCTATATACCCAAAGGTCAATGTTTGGAGGTTCGATGCAAGCAATATTAGCAATGCATGAAACAAGCTTCAGTGACAATCCCATAGCATACAGACGACAGACGCTTTATATGTAAATTAATAATAGGTTTGCAGAACCTTTTGACAATTATGTTGTCTGAACTTTTGGGTTCAGACGAATGCTCGAATAAAATAATTGAGATTTATTGTAATGAAAATGAAAATGAAATATCACAGGAAAAAATCATGTTTATATTATGATGATTTTCTAACTATAACTTCAGTTATAATTTGCTTTCTCTTTCCCTATGACCCTTTGTATGCTTAAATCTTAAAACTACGCAACGGATTTTGATGCGGCTTTTTTAATAGATAGAGTGATTCAAGAGGAAGGTATATATGTATGATAACATCCATTAAATACTGGAGAAATTCTGTTATTTTTGAGGTTTCGCTCTGCGAGATTTATCAAAATAATGTACTAATTTTTATATACAACGTTCACAGATTTTCTGTAGTGTATTTAGTATCAGAATTGCACCCATGCAAAGCCTAAGTTAGTAGGTAGAACTGTCATTACCATATTACGATCCCTTATGTTTTTACTTCTAGAATTTTCCACAACAAAAATCTCCATATGCAAAAACAAATTCGGATCTCCGTCAAACCTATTTGCTCAACAAAACATTTATGCATAGAAAATGTCCTGCTTGTAATTCCCTTGTGGGAGCCAGCTGCAGCTCTGCTTCCCTAATACTTTCTTTTTAGTTATAACGAAAATTTTACAAAGAACTACTGATATTTCTTGAAATTACGATATTTGTACAAGATTTGTATTTATTTTTATCGTAAAATATAAAAAAAAAACAGATTAAATATATTTTTTGCATATAATATTTTAACTAGTTCCCGACTCACTTAACCTCCAAAACATTACATAGATTGAAACTTTTAAACAAATTTCAATTAGGTATTTTAAAAGTAGCCTTTATCGGAGCTCATTTAAACTGAGACATATTAACACGTGAAGGTCAAACAAAAGTCGTGAAATGGTTTATTTTCTTCAGATTTCGAATATTTATGAGCGATGTGTGGGCAGTGGGGCGTGGACTCCATATCTACTCGTCCAAGAGAATTGTTTTACTGGCTTTATATGAATGGAAAGAATGAATCAAAGTGATGAAGGTGGGGATTTTCATCCATATCAACGCAAACTAAAAAATATTATTAATTAATGAACCTATATGTACTTAACGAAAGATCTATTTAAAATATTTAATTATTTATTTTAAGTATACAATACATGTACAGTACATTTAAAGAGAAAATAAATTACATATTGTGGTGTGTACATACGTCAATTACAGGCTTTCTCAGCATTCGTTATTAACACATTAAGATGAGCTATAATTAAAAATCTATTACTAGAATCATCTTCACTTAATATATCAAATTATATGTCACGCATCAATACGTTATTAAGAATGCCTAGTAAGTATTGTAAAGAAAACTTGAATGAAATGTCTAATGGACAACTCGTGTATAAGCCCACGCCTTAACTTCCCTTAGATCCAATTTAGAAGCTCAAATGTGGAAATAATGAGTAACATTTAAAAAATAAATGTCAAAAGGCTGACATTTAGGAAACTAAGTTTATTAGCATAATCAAAGTTTGTTTCAACTGTATAGTAATGAGCTTGTAGACATACTCAAAGCTTAATAATTGCTTATTAAATTTGTTTGAGCGTTTTTGCAACGTTTTTGGGTTAATATTATTATTAGAAAGCTTTAATTAAACATTTCTAATTCATTTTAAGTTAAGTCTTAAGAGAACATTTGAATTTCGTCGCTTTATATGTTCCTGACAGTTAGTTTTTAAAGTTAAATTATGTGAATACAAATATTAAACTAGCAAACGAACAGTAGCAAGAAGATAAATACAATGCGACTATGTTGATTTAACGATGAGCCATCGTATAATTAGTTTTATTTAAAAGGTTTTTACTCACTTAAAACTTAATTCTAATACAGACATTACGAGTCACGACTGTGCAGTGGTACAGAGCTAAATGAGGCGGCCACTCAGCTTAACAACCGAAGCGCTCATTTTCAGTGGCCCCTCTTTCGACGATTGGAGTGAAGGAGCATAAGAAAATATAATATTAATAAATAATATTTAAACAAACTTATTATATAGGAACTTTTTCACGATAAATTTATTTATTTTTATTTCCAATTTAAAATGTCGTCATGTAAGTACCTACAACAGACATGCAAGTATATTTCACGAATATCCCATCAAAGTTAGTTAATACCGCACGTGATGTCTCCTCGGTTTATACGTACGTGGACCTGCAGGTTCACACAAGCTATAGATATAATGCCAATATCAAATATTGCCTTTAAATAACGTGTCACGTTAAATTTACAGAAGCTCTTCAGAAATGCAATAGTAAATATCTTTAGCTTATCCAACCTATAAAAAATTGCAGGATAATAATATAATATGGAAACCGCACTTTTTTTAGTCGGGTTAAATATCATTACGTTGTTTACGCTGTTAGAGATTTCAACCGCGTATCTCACGTTCCCGTAGGATTTCCGGAATGGAAGCTATTCTATGTCCTTACTAAATTTCAAAGAAATCGTTTCAGTGGTTTAGGCGTGAAGAAGAGACAGACATACAGACAGAGTTACTTTCCCTTACTTTAAGGTAGGATACTAAGGAAGTAAAAAGGTAAGGATAAAACCTTCTCGGTTAGAATATGCTAGTCTTATTATATCCACATCTGAACAGTTCTAACCGAGTATAAATAAATATTAATTAATTCTAACATAAACATAACTTCTACTATGTAAGTTAGATTCTAAGTGATGATACATAAATATATTTTGTGTATATTTTTCAAATACTACTTTAATATATTTATCGAAAAATGTACAATGTATTATTCTTATTCGAAAATCTATATTTAACTCTAAATAAGGAAACAAATACCACGTATATTGTATAGGTATCCATATGAACTGTTCCCGAACACCTATCAATGAGAACAAAAAAGTAAAAAGCTTTTATGTGTCAAATAAAATTATTGGACGCACGGGTCCGATCCAAAATATCCAGGGGTCATATTATTACTTCTTATTGCAGGTAAATCATCAGGTAACCAACCATATTTTCGGTGTCTTTATGGAAGGTGAAACAATTCAAGTCTAGATCTGAATTGTGTGTTGATTTTTTTACGCACAATTTTTTATAAAGGTACAAAGCTCCCCCAAGACTAAATCTTTTTTAAAATATATCTTGTAACAGTGCTATTATAATTGAATGATATGGGTAAGGCTAAAGATGAAACATTTGAAGACAAGATATCACCAGTCGAAAGAGCAAATATTCACATTGGCATTTAAAAATATATATAACTTAAAGGTAAGACTGACTGACATAGTGATCTATCTACGCACAGCCCAAACCACTTGACGGATCGGACTGAAATCTGACATGCAGGTAAATGTTATGACGTAAGCACCGGTAAGAAAGAATGTTGATCAATTCCACGGGAAGGTGATATATACGCGGGTGAAACCGCGAGGCAAAGCTATTTTATGTATGAAATGATTGCTAGTCCTATGGCATATACAAAATATAATTCATAGTTTATATGAGCATATTAACCTTTACCTTAAATACTTGTACCAACCACTACTAAATTCCCCTATACATATAATAAAGCTTAAATGTTATTTTTAAAGTACAGTACTGCACAAAGTAAAATTGTCCAATATCTAAAATGTCTGTTAAATGGACGGCACACGACACAAGAACACCTGTTACTACTGAATTAACCAGCTTTATCACGGATAGTAAGCACCTGGAAAAGATATGTATTTATTTTTGTAAAAACCTACTTGTCTATAATATAAAAAAGTTAATTTTGGTTTTTGAAAGCACTAATTTCTATTTTGTATATTTACTATTTTGTAAAAATCGTATAATAAAGAGTTATAAATAAATAAATAAATGAATCTCAGAAACTGGATTTGATAAAATCTTTTTGAGTACGATAGACCAATAAACCAATAAAGGAAGACTAAAATGCATTAATCTAAGGGAGCGAAGCACGTGGAGCAACGTGAATATGAATATCACCTATTCCTCCCCCTCTATTTTAGTTAGCTTTTACCGATTTCGCTCATTTTTGTACTGAAGATTTTTTTACCTATGCTCATTAGCGCACAGAATTTTATGAAGATCGATTTGACCCCCCCAATCTTTCCTGATCCCCTAAACGATTTTGCTCGAAGATGAACTGGAAATTTTATTTTTGTTTGTTTTATTATACTGTTCGCCTATGAAACAAAATATATATATAATAATTACAGACATAAATACATACAAGCATACAATCGCCCGGCCACCTTGGTTCTGAGACCTCGCTTCGAAGTGATTTATTTAAAGTTATTATTAAATAAATAAAAGTTGGGGTCCATAAACATAATTAAAAGTTCTAACGCTGAGTCGTAAAAAAGCTAAAGGTAATAAAGTAGTGGATAACAACTTCTTTTAACGTTATATTAATTGCCTTGATTAACCTGAAGGTAAATTATTTTTGCCATAAGGGTAATTAAGGACTTGGGGTATGTACTCTATACAAATATATTACCATAGATTTAGTTAATTAGTAGACCTTTATGTACGATAATGATAATAAATCTTTATTGCACACAAACGTATGAGATGGACATCCTTCTAATATTATAAATACGTAATAATTGAGGGTGTATTATGTATGTTTGTTACTCTTGCACGCAAAAACTACTGAACTGATTAAACATATAGGTAAGAATTCAAAATGACATATAGGCTACTTTTAATACCGGAGTTGCCACGGAAAGTTACGCGAGTGAAAACGCGAGGCGCAGCTAGTTACATATAGAAACCAACCAACATATACAATGAGTAAATGTAGAGGAATTCGCGCACATTCAGTATGAAGATAGCTCACACCCAGGGGATGGATTTCCACTGCTTTACGGGAGAGCGGGTGAACTGGGCTGCGCAAACGAAACCTTTATTTGGAGGTTATGTGAAACAGTTTTTAAAAATATTAATATTTTTTTTTGTATTCTGCTCTCTTTCACTTATGAATGCTTAAATATTATGTGAAATGTAGATGTAGATATGCAAAAGAATTTAATTAATTTATCATTTACACGAGTAACCTATATACTATTTATACGAATAAATAGTATATAGGTTTTTTAAAGTTTTTAATATAATTGAATAAAAAGTCTTACGCGTTAGTCTAAAACATAAGGCTTGTGCCAACTTAGACGATATCAATTTCTATGTAATTAAGTATTTTAGAATATAAAAAAATTGACATCACATAACTCATAAATCGCATTGTTATCATAGTAAGGGCACTCAATTGTAGAGCAGCAGTAAAATCCTCATATTCTCAGGGGCACTAAATTGTAGACAAGCATTAAAACTCTCATATCCTTAGCACATTTAGTCACAAATTATCCGTGTTTCCATTCCCCAAGAACACCGGGTCATTTCTCATGCTAATGCGGACACGCCGAAGGAAACAATTACTAAAACATTACTCTAATATCGTGACATAATCGACGAATGTCCCAAATACGGTGATAACTGAATGATACCGTATTTTCAAGGATCGTTTCGAGACTTTTGAATTTCGAATATAAATAGTATTTTCAATGCAGTGTAAATTTTACAGTTGGTTGCAAGGAAGAGAGAATTGCTGAGTGATAAGGCCACCTACTGTGTTGGGAAATTAGATATTAGAAACTTTACATATTATATAACTTTTTTTTGTATTTCTCGACACAATAAAGTGTATAAAAAATAACGAGAGAAAAAAAACAGAATACTGATACAACTATTTGACATGAAATGACTCAGAAATCTCATTTTTTTCCTAGCAGTGCGCTTGCTTAAATTGCATTAAACAGTAAAACCCTTATATTCTTGGCACATTTAGTCGCAAATTATCCGTCGTCCCATTCCCCGGGAGCACCGGGTCATTTGTCATGCTAATGCGGACACGCCGAAGGATATCAATTAATAAAACATTACTCTAATACCGTGACACCGCATAAAGGAGGTTTTTAATTTGAATGATACGGTATTTTAGAATCTTTTTTGATCATTGAAGTTTTGTAGGATATAAGTTATACTTTTTAATCTTTCTGTTTTATTATTTGTTATCTTTAATTTGGATGGGAAATAAAAGTTTCCATTTTTTTATTTTAATGCTTCGTTACTATATACTTTCTCCTCTATTCATAAGTACTTTGTACAAAGTTTACATGAATAAAAATATTTTCTATTCTATTCTATTCTTAACCTTAGGTGACAAATAGGATTTTTAGTACGAATATCTCAATTTGTGCTCTATTCTGATCCCTATCTATTATGGATTTTTCTTACTGAATATTTTTTTCTAGGAAAGGTTCTTGTCAGTTAAAGGTAAAATTTGGTTAATTTAGTTTAAAAAATCATTTTAATAACAAGCAAATTAATAATAAAAATGAAATAAATTAAATATGAATAAAAATAAGAAGGGATTTAGCTTGACTTTGTTTTTTAGCGTAGGTAACGATTTAAAAACATCGTATGTTTTTCAAGGTACGAAGAATAAATTTCAACTTTATACACACTCTGCTTAATAACAAAGAGTATACTGGCTTTTCTGTATTTTATGATTTTTTTCATTGCAAACAAAAAACAAAACGCTAAGCAAATTGTTGAACGGAAATTAACTAACTCAGAATTCAGCGCTTCATTATACATTGTTAATTCAACGGCCCTTTGTAATGTTGGTTTGTTTGTGTTTTGTAAGCAATAATTACGTTAAAAGAGAATTTGTGCCTATACAGATCTGTTAATGTGGAATGTAAGGAAAATTCGTTACGGATTCTGGAATAACTGCTTAAATACCAATACAAATATGAATTGTTATAATGACTATTGAAATGATCTGTGTTACTAAAGAGGTTTTTGTACTGTGCGAAATTAAGGCTTATGTGATATAACTTCATTACGTAATAATATTAAGTAATAACTTATTATGAAAATCGCAAAGCATTTATTTAAACCGTAATATCTATTTATCAGTCTATTTATTTTTCTTATATGAATGTATGAACATTAAAAAGATTAAAGAGAGATAGCTGAATAATGCCCATAAAAGGTTTTTGGATAAAATTTGTAGCACAAACATTTCAATAGGAACAAAGTGACAGGCTACAAAAGTTAAACAATAAGGAAAATAATAAATTAAGTTTTTATATTCTTTTTTCTGAGGACACCTGGAAGAAATCGCTTCATACCGATAGAGCCGCCTAATACATTTCTTTTGTTGTGCTAATCTTTTTTATAATATGTGTGCATTATAGATGTTTTATTCATTTCAAAATACTATTCATCCAAAGAAAAACAGAGCAATCTATAAACAAATTTAACAACAAAAATTGCGTTTGCAGAACGTCGTTATAAAATGTTTCAAAAGTACAAGTTTACGGTATGACGCCCGGTTTTAACAACCTTATTACACCAAGAATCTTATTTATCGCTTCAAAAATCTCACACCGAATTACATCTTTGGATCTCTCAAATCACGTCGGTATTGGATTATACAGCTTACCTCCGAAACCCACTTAACTGTGTAATGGAAAAAATAATAGCTCCATTATGATCGCAAAGTAATTGTCAGTGTACAGTCTCGAATAAAGGACTTCATCAGGACGTGTACAGAACAAATACGTTTCACGAGGTTTTATTTTTTAATTAAGACCAGTGATTTCACATTTCCTCCGCCTTTCTTCGGACGAGAAAGAAATACCTGGAGTGAGCAGTTTTTAAATTAAAGTTCCGTGTAAAGAGGTTAACTATTGTAACGTCTGCGCTTTGGATGAAAAATTACAGCCTGTAAGAGCGTTCTCATAAATGAGCGATTAAGCAAATTTCATTTTGTGCAAGAAAAAGAACCTTTCTTAAAACTGTTTCGCTAAATGGTCACCTGTGCAATAGGCCAGATGATATATGTCATGTCTATGCAGCTAGAATCCTGTGTAATTTTAAGCTTAACAGTACTTACTTTATGTTTGTTTTTGTTATATATTTGTATAGATACAAAAATTGTCGTACAAAGATTGTCGTAAACAGTCTACAAAAATCTCGTAAAAAGATTTAAAAAAATAACCTGTAGATGTCCTCAATCTAAAGTGATAATTATTAATTACCGCCCGTGAATGGTAATATTATAAATGTGACAGTTCCAATGTGTACGTGTCAATCACTCTACAACAGCTCCTGAATAGGTTTTGACGAAATTAGTACAAATAGGCTATTAGCTGGATCAGGTAATTGGATAACTTTTATTGGTCTGTAGACACCGATATAATGCGAGCAAAGTGGCGGACAGAAGCTCGTTTATTTTGTAGAAGCAAGCAAGATAACTTTACTTGCTTCAATAAAATAAACATAGGGTTATTCTTTCACGAGGCATTTTGTGTTATTGAAGGAATATGTGGTTACCTGATCGTACTGTAAACAATTTTTCTAGATTGGAAATAACCAACAGAATACGTCCAGAAAACATTTTAAAAATGAATGTATAGAGGAAACTATGGTACATTGAATTATTGACTCGTTTTCCAGTATCAAGAACGTTCAAAAGCATTGCTGTCAACTTCAAAACTTACAACTTCCAAGAAAATGTTTCATAAAGGTTGGATAAATAAGTCTAAAGTTACTATACTCGTCTATTTTTCATTCACTTTTAACGGAAGAGATTGACAGTACAATCTTTATCACTTTGACTACTAAAGTTCAAATAATAATACTTTTTAAGTTAAGATATATGGAGTTTATATTGTCCTTTAACGTTTATTACAATGTACGTATACATATAACATTATAGCAAACTTTATCTACACCTACAAAATACGTATTATTTTTAAGTAAGTCTTATCTGTATCCGAGAATCTCTCTTAAAAATGTATATCCCCATAGACCTTTTAACTCCGTACATAATTAAAATCATCCAATGCTAAATTATACTCTAAATAAATTACTTTGGCTTCTAAGAAAGTGAAGATAGTTTTGCAGGAACCTATGCAGTATCCAGAACGTTCATTACATCGTTTCATAATGAAATATACACATACACAAATTCATTAAATAAAATAATTTAACCATTAATTTCATATACACATTGTTTATTGTAGCCATACAGGACCCCGACAATCTTTTCTAAAAAAAATAAATACAAATAGGCCTTCAAATACTGTGATTTTGTTTTCTACTCTACACCTTTTCATATAATTCAAATATATATTGTATAATTTATTGTAAGCTCCACGATACGCCGACAATCTCTTTTTAAAAATTTAAATCCAAATAGGGCTTTAAACTCTGTACATTATTAAATTCGTCCGAAAATATGAATTCCGGCCAACATAGCCACGAAGCTACACAACATAAAAAGGCCGAAAAGCATGCATTATTACGATTTCATTTTTACCTTGTAATTTTTTCTTGGGAGAAAATTACCTTCCTTTGTCCCTAAATATTTTATGATAGCAATTTCTCACAGCCATTTTCGCGGTTCTTATCTTCTTTGGCAGATTGGATGTTTTTGTTTTTTATAATTTACTGGCTATTCTCCTATATACTTTTATAGCGAAATAAATGAAAGATAAAAATTACTAGAGAATAGCTTATGCGAAAGAAAAAATATATTAATCTGTATTTTAATATTTTAATCAGAAATTAAAACGAACACTTTTGAAATAAACGAATAATAAATATTCGATGAGCAAAAGATGCGAGAAAAACATCGGCCTTGCAGGAGACATAAAATGCTGATTCCCTTAAAAATTGGTTCTTTTAAAAACTTAACTATTTTACGAACGCTTTCAATTTAATTATAATATAGTTTGTAAAATTTTTAATTAAAGCTGACATGTGTAGGGCACGCGATAACACGTAACGTGACACTCTGAGCTGTCACAGAGTAACAAGGTCAGAAACATTACACGTCACTATTTCAGCCGTAAGCTCATACTGCTGAGAATGGGTAGTTGAGTATTTTCATTATTATTTTTATAATGGTATCGATTATCTATAGAGTTTTACTTTTTATCCAAGAAAAGTGTTTGATATTTATCTCTATTTTAAACGACTTATAAAAAAATTTAGAAGCCCGTTAAATTAAATCAGTCTTTAATATAGTACTAGCTGATGCGCGCAGATTTGCGCTCGTAACATAACGTTATATATATAGCCTATGTTACTCGTAATGTAGCTTTCAAATGGTGAAAGAATTTATAAAATCGGTCCAGTAGTATTAGAACATATTCATTACAACCCAATAAACGAACAAAAAAGATTTCCTCTTTATAATATTAGTGAAGATAGACTATTTTAATTTAATAACAATAGGATTCCGCCGAAGCTTGCGCAAGCTTGTAACAAATATGTTTTCAGCGGCTTACGCTGCAAAGCCTCATTTCGTTGAAAGGCTATGAAATCTATACAAATACGCTCAAATTACATTTGTTTCCACTTCTTTTATGGTAATTGCATCTGCTCTATATTCAAGAAACGTGACGTGGAATATTTTAGCAATCTAAAATAAGGTTGTTGAGAATCCTCAAAATTATATGAATACGGATATGTTCGGAAAAAGAAACAATACGATACGTTAGAATAAGAAATAAATAATTTTAATATCTTGTTCATTCATTTATTTTGGTCGAGTGTTAGTGACACAACTTGATTCAATTTTTCACAATATTTTTTAAGAACACATAACACTTTATAGACGTGACGTAACGCAACGAAGCCACGCAAAAACGGAGCTTGTTATGCCCGCTCTACACATCAGCAGATCTGAACGTCATTTGCAAACATCATGCGCGGCCGTGAAAACGTAAGGGGTAATTTGTCATTCCGTAGCTGTCTACGATATTTTATATCTTGTATGGCTATACAAGCCAGTGTCTGCTGATGTGTAGAAGGCGCTTTATCAAATTTATTGTCCGAGGGCTGAGACTTTTTTTTGGGTCATTATTTGAAGCAAGCTGAAAACTTGTATGATGCCTGTTCCCCGACAAGGAACTGCAGACCTGGTAAGTTTTCAGTTTGCCTCGAACACCTTGATAAAAAATGGTCCTAGCTCTCGGAATATCACGTCTAAGAAGCTTTCACGTTTTGTATTTCATAATAAAAAGGAAAGCAATTAATATAATTACATCCTTTTGAAATGTTACAAAATTTATTACAAACCATGTCAAGGCTTTCATTCACTTACTCGAACATAAATTAATTCGTGGTATACATTAACTTATTGCTTTATATATTCCTTTTATAAATGTTTTTAATTGGGCTTTATTATATACCAGTAATAAAATTTAAGTTTTTGTAACTAACTTGTAGATTAGACTTTTTGTATGAATGTAACAAACTTTTTCATATTCGATTACAAGTTAGCAAGGAAATCGACTACTTTATTAAAAAAAGGAATACAAAAAAAATCGTAGCCAATATTGTTCCGGTACAAAAAAGTGCGCAATAAAAATTAAAAAAAAAACAAAAACACTTTTTTCTAACCTTATTAAACTTAACCTTAAAATACTGCTACAAAATATATTTTATTTACCTTATCTTTATTAATACCGTGCCTAAAAGTCATTTATTTGTACATGATTATGCTTTTGGTAAAGCATGCATAATTTATAAGATATAATGTACTGTATAACTTTTACAGGGTAAAAAATAACATATTTTTTCAGGAAAGATACCGCTGGAATATTTGGCTTGTTTTTTTTTTATAACTAACCAGGAATACGGAAAACAGAACCGAGTTTTATTCAAAGTTGTAAATACATGTAGATATAAGTTAGTTTGTATGTTTGTTTTTTAGATACTCCTGGACCAACTTATAGCCTTTGGCAGACATTATATTGTCGATCCTACTAATATTATAAATGTGATGAATGTAAAGATGGTTGTCTCTCTAGATGTTTGTGTATCAATCCCGCCGTTACTATTGAATAGATTTTGATGAAATTTTGAATACAGATGCTGGATTGGGTAAAAAAAAATAATTTTATGCAAGCAAAGCCGAAGTACAGAATATAGTACCTATATCTTTATACAAAGGGTTTAGCTGTCGAATTGTGATAATATTCAAAATTTTGATACAATTTAAAATATTCTCAAACATTATAAAACCAAAATATATCACCAATCAATGCACCTTTAAATATTGGTTTAATATTTGCCAAAAATCTGAGTAAAATTCAATTATCGTGAAATAATTTCGCGGCCTGGCATTGCAATTACGTGAAGCATGTCAGGGATGACGTCACGAGCTGTGGTCGAAATATTTACAAACCTATTTGATTCATGCCCCGTCTCTATAAAAATAAAACGAGCCGTTTTACGTACGAACAGTACAATATCCTACTAGGTGTTATTATAAAAGGTACCTTTAATAAAGGTGGCGTTAACATAACTGCCAATACTTGGTTCCCATTGGTTGATTACAACCGCTCGTTAATGAAAACAACTCGTATTTTTTATACTATTACGTTCCGTCATCTATAGGAACCGGGCCTTAATCGAATCGTGTCATACGATCTGCATACTGTGCAATACACTAGAAATTATGTATATGTATATCATGATGACTAAAGCTAGTCAGATTTCATGTTGTGCCATCAATTTCAAGACCAAACCTTAATTTAATTATAAATATAGTTAATACGAAAACACGAATAAACAAAATTATTAAAAAATATATAACAATCAATATGCCATTAAATTCTGGTTAAATTTTTGGAAAATTTCAGTAAAATTCAACTATAATGAAATAATTTCGCGGCCTGGCATTGCAATTATGTGAAACATGCCAGAGTTGACGTAATGAGCTGTGGTCAAAATATTTACAAACCAATTTGATTTAATTAAATCGTGACATACGATCTGCATTATCTAGTTATGGTTGATGCTTAGGGTTGCCAACATTTTTTCAAACAAATTACGCATGTTATAATTTGTGTTCACATTCATGGGAAAAGTCTCTGGCGACCGAAACATAATGTTTACTAGAAGTCAGTGGAACATCATAACTTATAACAGTAATTTTATGTCTAAGTAAACTTTTTTACTTTTACTTTTTTATATTTAGGTCTGAGAACTCTAAACAGTATTTTAGAAACTTGAATATACGGGTAAAAAACACGTTTTGGAAACAGAAATGGATCACTTATTATTAGATATCTTCCTTCAGCATCCAGCAATGGCCTCACATTATAAAACTCTTGAAGATAACAAAAAATTTTATACGAATTCTAAATAAGCTTAACTATATTTATTTAAAATTAAATCAGCAATGAAGGTGCCAATCACTATAGTAAGAGGTATAAAAGATGTAGAAAATGTGACAGCAATTATAAAAAAATACTTCTGAATATTTGCAATAATTATTTTTTCTGAAATCATTCATAATAACAAAGAAATCACGCCATCATTAGCAATACCTTCCTCATTTCTACAATAATTTCTAAGTGACTAATGCAATAACCTTTCCTTATTCCGGTTGATTAAAATATTTATCATTTTTGCAATTAACTGACACGATATAATTTTAACAAGAAATATTGCAATTGTTTTCAAATACGAAGATTGAATTAATTTGACCATGCCAAATTCAAATTTTACTTTTTATTAATAAATCAACTAAACTTATGTCCCACTAGCTGAGCTCCGCGGTTTCCCGTTCCTGGAGTCATTACTGGAGTCTCAACGAATCTCTGTACAAAATTTCATCCTAATCGGTCTTGTAGTTTCAGAGCCTATTCAATACAAACAACCAACTCTTTTCTCTTTATAATATCAGTGTAGATTATATACCTATCTGTATCGATTCATATACCTATCTGTAAGTATGGCGAAGGAAATGGGCTACTCAATAAACTTTCTATATATGTTTTTTTTGTATATTTTGAAGAGAATTCACGTGGAAAATTCATATGGGCGAAGAGGTTGAAAGCTCTTCACTTAAAATTAATCCAATTAACATTATTCCATTAACCTAGGAGTAAATCTTTAATCGTTATAAAACATAATATACTTAAAAGAAAAGTAGCAGTTTTCGATTTTTAAATTAAAGTGCCTCTGAACCTCGCAAAAAAGCGATGGAAAATCACATCGCGTGTTTTTCTTTCAATGAATGCAAGATTTCTCAAGCAAGGACTTTAAAAATGAATAAAAGGGGACTTCCTGAATAAACAGCATCAATAAAGAGTCCTCTTATCTCACGAACACTCGTGTGATAAATCATTTTGTGAAGTGCCAGTGAATAATTGCGAAAAGTAAGTTGTGTTGGATGTACCGGGGAACTTACCTGTAAAGAAAAAAAGAAATAATTAGTGGTGCATTAAAAAATATAAGTGAATAAATAATTGAATTTAAAAGTTTTGGTTCATGATTTTTTTACAAGCAAAAGTGTTTCAGGATTGTGTACCGTTGTGGAGATTAAAAAAATATTTATGCGCGGCTGCGCTACCGTAGCTGTAGTACAATGTTATACAGCCTATTCTTCCTAAATGAATGTTCTATCTAAAATATTTTTTTTCAAATCGGCCAAGTACATCTTGAAATTAGCACGTTCAAACAAAGAAAAACAAAATTTTTAGCTATAAATTATTAGTATACGTATTATTTACACGTATAGTTGCTTGGCCTTTAGATTTTACTTATCGCATTAAACAACATTCAAAACGTTCCAGAATACATATTTTTCATTGATAATAATGTTTTTATTTATTTTTTTATCTTTATTTTTTTCAGAATGAAGGTCTTATTTGTCGCTATTTCCCTGGTAGTCTCAGTAACGTTAATCTCGGCTCAAAGATATACCGATAAATATGACGGTATAGATGTCAGCCAGATATTGTCTAATAAAAAGGTGTTGTCATCCTACATCAGCTGCCTTTTGGACAAAGGGCGGTGTTCTGTTAATGGCAAGGAGCTGAAATGTAAGTATTAAAAATGTATTATCCAACTTGTAGGCCTTTGCATTTAACAGATGATTTAAATGGCATGACGTGATGATATGATTATAATAAAAATAAATAAATATTGTGGGACATTTAACACTACGCCATATATTCCCAAACTAAGCAAAGCTTGTACTTTGGAAATAATATAACTGATAGACATACTTAAATATACTTTTTTTTAAAATACGTACATGCTATAAAAAGAAAAACACCCAGATAGTCGAAAATTACAATCTAATCTTGTGGGCGTTTATGGGCGGCGTTGATCACTTAACACCAGGTGACTCGCCAGCTCGTGTGCCCCCCTTATACCATAAAAAAAAATCATAATTTTCTACTCGTGGTAATCGAACGCACACCCTTCAGCGCCATAGGCCATTGCCATACACTACGCCAATTGAGTTGGCAATTTACTTCGAGGTTCTAGAAATTTCTAAACATTTCAGCTCACATTACGGACGCACTTCAGACGGGCTGTAGCAAATGTACCGAGGTACAGAAGGAGAGCTCGAAAAAAGTCATCCAGCACATGATAAGATACGAAAAGCAGGCCTGGATCAGTCTGCAGAAGAAATACGATCCCGCCGGGGTCTACGCGAAGAAGTATGAACGTGAACTCCGGGGAATTCAATAAATATAAGTATAACCTTCAAGCGGATAGATTTACGATTCCATTTTTGTGGTGAACTGAAATCAAATTATATTATCCTGTTTTCAAATTAGGAAGAGCAAAATTTAAAACTTATTGGTTCACGATTATCATATTATAGTCAAAATCACTTAGATTGCTACGATTAGAAAAAATACAGGTATAGAGAAAATAACATTGATTATTCTATTTGGAATACAAAACATTTGCTAATCCGATTTATAAATTAAATATTATTATGCTTGTTTATACGTAAATTATCACACGTCAGTATATATAAATATAATTTAATTTCTAAGAATGTTACACTATTGATGTTATGTTTGCACGTTATATGTATTGATTATTTTGTTGAAATATACGATATCAACATATATTGATGTTTTATTTTGCTATTGATTATTTTAATCTTATTACTAGAGTAATAAAGATGTGTTTAAATCTGTGACATTTAAGCTTTTAAAAAACCTTAAATTGTATGAAATATATAAGTATATAAACCTTTGAAAACAATTTTTTAATGTAAAGTTAGGCATGTACTGTTTACTTACATATTATTGTACACCGAGTTTAGTTAATTAATCAGTTTCATTGTTTTTCAATACTTTTAATTGTTATTATTTTATCTATAATAGTTGTTATTATCATGCATTGTATTTTCTTTCCTTCTCATTTTACTTTCATTTTCTGTATTTTTCTCTATGTTTGGTATTTGTTGATACTGATTGTGTATGGGGTAAACTTTCTTTCTTTCTTTACTTAGTTTAAAGATACCTCTGTATACTGGCTTTGTAACTGGTAACCCTTCAATAAATAAATAAATATACAGATTAAATATTTCAAATATCTAATGCATTTCGATATTCACAAGGACTCCAATGTTTTTTTTCCAATAGAATATTGTATGTGAATGTAATTTCAAGTTGTTTTTGGACTGAAATGAATGGAACATTCATACAGACTTCAAAACTATTTTTTTAATTCTAAGAAGAATCAATTTATTTTCATCAAGATTAACTACAAAGCAAAGAATCGTAACAAATACGGATTTGCATAAACAATTGGAGAAATCGAGACCAATTAGTCAGCGACTGGTCAAATTGTTTGCTGACAGCTCGTAAATTCCGCTGTTAACGCCACGTTGTAGGAAGGGCGGTGAAGATATTTGATGATGCCTATTATTTTTTTTTAATCTACTCGTATATTATTAATCTATATCCTTTAACTTAATATAATAATTCTTTACACCGTAGACGATATCACTGACATGGGATCTTTTACCAAGCTACAAATTTTTGCTAATTTTGACTTCGGACTCACTAAAATGGAACAAATCAGTGATTCTCTTTTAGTTTTTTCTTTTCACAATCCATTATCAAATATCAAGATATGTTGATTCATACTTTTACTAGAAGCAATTGAGAATCTTAGGATTATTGGTTGTAGTTCGTCAGAATTTAAGGCATATTATTATTAATATGTGTAATTTAGTTGTGTATATTTATGTCTGTCTATTTAATATCCATATATTACATTATGATTAAAATTTAATTTATAGCCCCAAGGAGAAAATTTTCCTTATAATATTATAGAGAATCGATCCTTACTTAATTAAATACAAAGCAAATAATACAAACAGATTATCGACAATTGGAGATATCGGTAACAATAAACCACTGACAGTTGAAACCGTTTGCTGAGCTCGTAAATTCAGCCGGTTAACCCCTACCGGTTAACATAGGGGCGGTGAAAGATTTCAATTTGCGACTTAATCGTGCAGATTTTCAATTACATTGGTTTTATTTTAAATAGACTCGAAGACTATTTTTTTAAAGAAGCAATATTTGGAGACTGGATATAAGCTGTACCTTGAACAAAACTATATACCGGAATTATATTTGTTTCTTTGCTAATCTCAAGAGAGAGAAAGAGACAAGAAACGATTAAGGAAACAAAAGAAGAGAAAGTGGAGAAACCATAAAGATAACAAGAAGATAAACTTCTAAGGGAAGTATATTATACTGGAGACAAAGGTCAAAAGTAGAGGGACTTATTTAAGAGTACAAATGGTATTAAGACTAACCATTAGTTTTTCGTAAAAGTGACGATACCAGCCATTGAATTAATTCGTAATTCGTTTAGAGTAAATTTAAACTAATTGTAATTTCCTATCTAAAAACAGATTACAAATGGCAGTGTGAAGTATTATTGTAATTATAAAAGCATTGTTATGTTGGTAAATAGCACGCGATGTTGGGAATAAACTTTGGCTGTGTATTTTAATTAGTTATACGGTGGCGTGCAGGTAAATATTTAATTTTTAGTTCTTTTATTTCTTCTTACACAAATTTTATACATTTAAGTCGACAAGAATAATTAACTAGATAGTTTGTAACGTTACGTAGATTGTAACAGAAATTAATTCTCTTTTACTTCAAGACATCTGATTAATTTTCTACTAGGATTCTTCAAGTAACTGATGAGAGTATAATTATTTTGGACTGGCTTTCTTACCACAATGAACGCAATAAAAGCCCTTATCTGCCTTTAAAAATAATGACGTATTGAAGCCCATAAACATTTTATCTTGGTAAACTATAAATGTCTTAAAATATGGGCATTAAATTTAATAAATGGCGGCAGAAGAAAATTGCAAACGCAATTTCATTTTTAATACAAAGTTTATTTATCATGATCCACTTTATTGCGATGTGAATATTTCATAATACACTACAAAAAATAATTTTAGGAGATCCCATCAAAATAATTTAACATTTGTTGACAAAATGTGTGGCACCTTCATTACATCTAGCTCGTAAACTTACGAAACTACCCTCATTTATGAAAATTTTGTACCATACTTGAGATATATTTTGGGCTTTATGGAACACACTTAAGGACTAAATTCAAGTGATGCTAAATACAGGTATGAGCGCCTACTAATAGACTGTACCCGCAATGAACTAAAAACAACATCGTCATGCTTAGGGTATGTAAGAAAAATATCGTCAAATAACCTACAACAAGGACCTGAGATAATAAACTTCAAAAAATATAGGCAGTTACGAAACGTACTCTGAAATAACAAGAAAAACAGAATCAGGCCTAAGGCTTTGTGTGAATTTAGCCAATTTCAAGTTGCAACTTTCCTACCAGGGAAGTTACTAGTTTTTAACCTTTTTTAAGAAGCCTTCATTCTAATCAGATGAACGACGACAACGCACGTGGGAGATTTGGAAGCCCATCTTTCTTTTTCATTTTTCGTCGTTAAAACTGTCTTTTTCTCTTGCCTTAAAACATTCCGTTAAAACTGTCTTTTTCTCTTGCCTTAAAACATTCCAGCTTGTTCATTAAAATAGAAACCTAATGAAAAATCAATTTAATAACTAATAAGATCACACTTCAGAAGCACTACTTAAAATATTAAAATTAAGTGAACCCACAGCCTTCATCGAAATACAAAATAATGCCCAATAAATCATACAATTTAAATTATAAAATAACCAATTAAAAAACGTAGAACTACGTTTTAACTAATAAAATTATGTAAAGTTCTAAATTGCAAGTAAAATGCACTAAAGCTCATGAATTTATGAGCGCGATATAACGGGGGTCATTTTATACTGGTCAAGGCGAACACGTTTAACTTTTTCAGCGCGAATCTCCCGTTTCACATAATTAACGTCAGGCGGGACTTCACTAAAAAATAGACAGTATTTCGTGTTTTTGTTGGAATATATGAGAGTTTTATGAATAAATTGACGTTGTTTTTGTTGCGTTAGTCGTTTTTGGGTGAGCGAACAAGCGAATAAAAGATCCATTGAATCGCGAATGAGTTTGGTTCGCAATAACTACTTCTAGCTTGTTGAAACGACAGCCTGGGTAATAAATATATATAAATAACTAATCTTTCTTCGCTAGGTTTACAAACTTAATGAAAATTGCAAATTATAACAAAGCTCATAGTATTTCTTGTGTTTGTTTTAACGAGAGTATTTTCCATATTAGATAATATATTTTTTTAAGGATTTTAAACGTGTACATTATTGTAAATTATTATTAACCCGACGTTTCGAACACTTTACAGCGAGCGTAGTCATGGGTGACTGAGATGACAGTTGTCTTCATGAGTGTCTTAAAAATTGTGTGTCTACCTTCACTTATTTCAACGGAGATAGTATTTGAAACGCATTGTTTAGCTTGTAGTATTTGTAAAACCCTCAAAAACAAGATGTTGGTATTAATTAAAATATAATTCCAAATTAATTACTGTCACATCTTAAGAGCGAGGTAAGGCACTTGAATGCGTCCTTTGATAGAACCTCGAGCGTCTTAAAGGGCTTTCAAAAGGCACGAAACACGTCAACAATATCCAACTCCTTAGCGTATTTATTGTCATAATAAGTCGACAATGTGAAATTCAAAATAACATTAAAATATTGACTTTTATATAGTTACATACGTACTTATAATTAGAGCATTCTCGCAAAATAAACAAAATGTAGAATTAGGTACAAATATATTAAAATTTATAATAGTTAATTACTTAATTCATCAATTAATCACCACTACCACCTACGTGCAAGATAGATTGTTCTTGCTAATAAAACTGGAATATGTCAATATTCAGATCCTATAAAAATAAAGTACAATATCCTACTAAGCGTGAGTCTAAAGCGTATCTATAAAAAACGTGGCGTTAAGATGACTACAAAAACTTGGTTCCGATTGGTTGATTATAACCGCTTAATGAAAACGATTCGTTTCTGTTAAACTATGACGTTCCGATGTTTATAGGAACCAGGCCTAACAGTGTCCTTTATGCCGGTCACACTCGTAACGTTATGCTTGTGCAAGCGTAGACACTAGTAGGTAGATGTCTACAAACGGCTCAAATATGCTTGCACATATATATTTTCAGTAATATTTGTTCTATGTATGCTTAAAATATCGAACTACTAAATACAGTAGCAGAACAAGATTTCAAGAGTGCTTTCAGCATTAGAAAACTGCATCTTCACCAAGTAACATAGCCTGTATTACATTCGTATAAACTTATGCTACTGGAGCGAAGCCGCGGAACAGTTGGTCAATTCATAAATGAATTACTATATACACTTAAGACAAGGTACATTATCACCTCACTTGAATGGTACTTTCATCCTATCTTGAGCGACACGAGCCCTAGAGGCTTTAAAAGGTCCAAAACACGTCAACAAAGATATCCAACGCTTAAGCGATTCCAATAAATTGTTTCATAAGTTTCATTCGGTTTCAATTTCACACTTGTCTAAACTAGATGGAAAACTATCGACTGTTAGTTGGGCATGAAATCTTTTTCGTAAATTCGTAGGGAGATAGTTTAGAATTTGGTATACTATAATAAGTTACTAGTGTCCTTAAATAATTGTTATCTTGACTAGACATGAAAAAACAAATCGATACCTTTAATATATTAAACAAACGTATTTTAATCCTATTCACGGTAACAGATCCTATCGTTAATGTAGAACGATGACAATGATAGATAACAAAGACATAAAAGTAATAAGAAATTATTGGAAAAAACAGCTTTACTATTGTAAACAGATAACCTTTTCACGTACCCCATTAGAAAATGAAACGATTGTTTGTAAGTTTTGAAAACTCCGCTATAACGAATCGTTGAATTACAAAGGAACCCTATGAATACGAGTACAAACTGAATTTAGTTGCAACATTGTTTGATTTTCATAAGGAAACTGTGCTTATAAAGCATTTTTTTCAATTCAATTTTAGTTATTTCAAACTAGCTTTGTCCGCGTAAATTCCTTGTAATCGGTAATAACAGTACGTCTTTTTCGGGATGTATGATGCAAAATTTTAAGAAGTTGTTGTGTAGGTAAAAAATTTACAAACAATGAAACCTACTTTCACGCTTATACGTCAATAGACCTTAGAAGGAGGGAGGCCTCAGAGGCGAAATGCAAAATTTTGTCCGACGATAACTTGACTGTCGTTTATGCAATCTAGATTATATTTCATAGGTGACTTTATTGCCTGCTTTTTAATTGCCTAATTGTTTCCTACAATTTTAAATGACCATTGACAAAGAGAGAATAACAAATAAAAGATGATTGGAGGTAGCTTTACCATTGTAAACAGATTTCCTTTTCAACTACCCTATTAGAAATTGAACTATTGTTTGTTAGTTTTGAAAACTCTTCAATATCGAGTCCACGACATTACAAAGCAACCCTTGGCTTCGGTACAGACTCTCAGAATTTAAATGAAACATTGTAGTTGATTTTCAAAAGGAAACAATGCTTCTAAGCCGATTATGCCAATTTGTTTATATTTCTATTCAATAGGTTTCCTAGCTTTGCCTTGCGGTTTCATTCGTGTTTACTAATATTCTCTTTTGAGGATAACTGAAGCTAGTGTATTGCCTATAACGCTCCTTATGAATCTGTTTGTCATAATCTATCTTCTATATTAATAAAAATTAATTGCTGTTCGTTAGTCTCGCTAAAACTCGAGAACGGCTGAACCGATTTGACTTTAGTCTTGAAATATTCGTGGAAGTCCAACGAAGATTTAAACTGCCATGCTATCGCCATTATTTTAATTTTTGGAACTGAACCATCCATAAGCACGTACTAAATTTAACACATATTTGACTGCAACATTACATAAGTACTATTTATACAAAATTTGTACAGAATTTGTAAATGTTATGTATTTTACATATTGATTTACTAAATAAATTAATAGTTCAATATACTTGAACAATCCTAGAAATCAAACACCAAGTCACAAGTAACATTATTAAGAACTAAGAACACAGTATCCAATTATAAACCAAAAAACTGTTCTAACATTGACTCTAACTAATTGTTCTGGCCGAATTAGATCCACTCTTTGTAGACCGTCCAGTATAACTTGACCTGTCATCGGTCTCCAGGCCTCTCATAATGCCCTGTGAGATAGAAATACAGAGGTCAACTATATTGGTTGGGCAATTACAGACGGCCATTGAAAAAATTCTCTTTAAG
Organism: Phoebis sennae; assembly: GCA_001586405.1. NCBI lineage: Eukaryota > Metazoa > Arthropoda > Insecta > Lepidoptera > Pieridae > Phoebis > Phoebis sennae. The sequence goes on along the minus strand of LQNK01001679.1, from coordinate 14,177 downwards.
CCTGACAGAGAACTGTGTGGGAAATGCGAACCCGTCATAATCTTTGTGTGCGTATGACATTTACTTTTCTCCTCTTATATGTAGTAACCAGACCATTTCTGTACATATATATTTTTAAAACAGAGTAATTCTAGCGATGAGGACTTTTAATAGATAGAAAACAAAGTTTCTTTTCTTTTTTTTACTTTGTCGGTGCCTTTTCCCATTATTAGGGCTGTCCTTGTTTTTATCCTAAAACAGTGGTTATTTTTTCTATTTGCCTGTTTGTCTCAGTGTCTGTATGTGCTTCAATCACGGTCTACTGCACAAATTTCGACGAAATTTTATATAGTCTTAGAACGATATTGGGTTTAATTTATAGTTTTTTTAAATAATATATTATTAGGCGTTTAAAAATGAAATAGTTGTTTAGTATAACTTTTTGTTAAAATAAATGACGCTTCTAAAGTAAAAAATGCCGCGGGGAAGAAATATAAATTTAATTACTGACTAAGGATTGTGATGGTAATTTGATTTGAAATCTTTCACTGTGGTGGTTCTAAGGGTGTTGTATAAAGTAGGTTATTGTCTATATTTAGACTGTAAATAGAGTGATCACAATCACAATTCAATATCGGTTCAATGGTTCGGTATCAATAAGTATCCATTAACAATCGTTCCTGGCTTCATAAAATGAAGTCACTTGAAATACTCGTTAAATTGTAACAATTAAATTAGTTTGCTAATTTGATCCCATAACAAACTATTATTTTTAGTTACTAATTATTATTCAATTGAGAAGAAATCTTTCAGAGATTCAATTATATTGGTATGGGATATTTAGGGATAATACATATTTCTATCACTTATAGATACTTGTTATGTATAGTTATAGACGGATGTTTATTTCTCTTTACCAATGCCGTTCTTATGCCCCCTCTACACATCAACAGACGCATACGCGTCGTAGAGACGCATAATTCGTAGTAGATAATTTATGGTTGTCGATGCATCCGCCATTCATCGACAGGAGACGTCTGTACACATCGATAGACGCAAGAAAAACTCATAATATTGTTTGTAAAAAAATATCTCGAGAATAAGAACAGTAAAGTTTGATAATAAAAATACGTAGTTAGGTATATGTTATCCTCAGAACCCATTCTGTTTATTTTAGCATTTTTTTGTTTTTTTTTATTTCTCTGAATCATATTTTCCTTGTAAATCTTTATGTTATCTTTATGTCCTACTTTTGTATGAAGTGAACGTAATCGTGTCTTAGATTTACAGAGTTAAATGTAGAAGAATTTAACGTATTTTTTTAGAATTTTCACCAGCATTATGTACCAAGGAAACGTAAGCAAAATTATAGTTAGTTATTGTCTTCCATTGGGAAAAATCCTCTCAACAATCTTCTTCAAATTGTTCACGACGAAACATAGGCTACATTTTATCTCGAAATAACATACCCGTGGAATTTACATGGGATATTCATGCGGGTGATAGGTAGTACCTAATAAAATAAATACAATAGTATCCGAGAAGTTCGTAAGCCGAGCTTTTTATGCACCTAAGGTTTAAGGTTTAAGAACTTTATTATTTCTCGAAGATTATCTTACAATTATCACTTATGAGAAATACATTAATAATAGACTATGTTATACTATAATTTTCGTTGTTCCGAAACAGAACAGATGCCTAGGCAGGGTGATCCTCTCCATCCTCCAAACCCTTGGTCTATGCCAATATTAGGATATGCCCATACAAATAGCCAAAGAATCTATTTGCACGACATAAACGTCCATTAGTTTTTCACGCAAAAAAGTGCTAACCCGTTAAAATTATTATCCGACAATTTATGCTAATGAGCCTCACAACAATATGTCGTGACTTGTATTTCTTATTTATCGTCATAATAAAGAATGAACAATGTAGAAAATTTAGGTCAGTTAAGTTTCATAGATATTTAGGTTGACAGCGCAATCTTTTAAACCTAGTTTATGGGATACCAGCATTGCTGTAGCACTTCATATGAGAATGGAATTTCTGAGCGAAAAATTTTGCAGGTCATTAAATAATATTTTCTCGTATTAAATATACTTTTAAAGGATTTTAAACGCAGTTTATTATACATTATTATCCACCACCACGCTCGATGTAAAGTGTTCGAAACTCGGGTCGGGTTAATAATAATGTATAATAGTTTTGTTTACATCTAATAGTTAGTTACATCGGCTTTACTCGTATGAAATTTTCAATTAAAGTGTCTTCAATAAAATAAAAATAGTCAATATACACTAAAAGATCATTAATTAAATACATTTGACAAAAACTATACCATTACGAAAAATAGCAAAAAAGGTGATGTAATTTTATAAATATACTGGATGTAAAGGGTATGGTAACCTTATCTATGTGAGCGTGACTGCATTCACAACAAAACACGCTTAATTTTAACAAGTAGATAGAACTTTTATTTTAACAAATTTAATTAAAGTTATCGTAAACTTAATAAATTAAAAATGAACTCCAATAAATATTAATTTTAATGGAATTCCAAAAACATTGTAATTGTAACAAGGGTAGATGTAGGGTTAGTAAATAAGAAACTTTTTTCGTAGATCTACCTAAAAATCAATTTTTGTATACAAAGTAATTAACAATGATAATGAAACGTCAAATATAATCCAATTACATGTTCATTGAACGAGATAATTACGTTATAACAGATCTGAATATGATACATTAGGCTGATTTCCGCATCAAACGTAAACCGATAACAAAATTGCTTTCAAATTCAATTTATTAGATGTCATTTCAAACAAGCATTATAATTGTATGTGGAAGTAGCTTTCATTCGAGTTTTCGTTCGTATTTTATGGAATACTGGCGCGGCTTTCCTAGCATAATGCTATGTATATAGCCTATAAAATATATCCTATGTTACTCGTTGATAATGTAGCTTTCGAATGGTGAAAGAATTTTTAAAATCGGTCCAGTAGTTTTTGAGCCTATTCATTACAACCAACCAAAAAAGATTTTCTCCTTATAATATCACTGTAGATAGTCTTTGTCTGTATGCATAACATGTGCATCGTTATAAAAAATGAAGACTATACACTGTTTTATGTTAACAAAGCGAGAACGTGATAGAATATCATAGATCCCTTTATGTTAAGCATTGGTGGAGAATTTGGACATGTGAATGGATCACCTAAACCTACTGATATTAAAATTTGGTTGTTTGTGTGTCAATGACGCTGCAACAACTGATAGATTTCGAATAATTAATGTAATACGACATCTTTTAATGATCTAAAGTCGAATTAAACGCGAGTTAAGACAAAAGCTAGAATACAGTGTACTCTTAGTGAGATCTTACGTGAAAGGCAAATTAAATCCACATTCAGAATCTAATTATTTAGTGTATTTTATATTTTACATCATTTTTAAATGTCGTTATAAACCCTTTTCCACTTGATAATCAGGTTGTTAAAATAATTTGCAAAGCATAACTAATTGAAAATGGGTAAATGTAAACATTTGTTAACAGGAGTCAGAAACACGACATTTGTAACTCGAGCTTGAAATAAATCTAATTTGTCTCCTGTCACAGGAAATCACAAATTCGAGGCAAAGATTAAATTATAACGGTAAATATTCATTGGAAAACTAATAAAGGGCCTTAGTTTGGGATCTATTGGGATTTTGTAGCAAATTTCCTTGAAATTTCAGGCATATTCAAAAAGCTTTGATACCTAAAATGGGACTTTTAATTTTTTATGTTATTCAATATATTTCTTAAGAAGCTCCGATCGTAAACTTGGATGTTTAGAGTTGGGTTAAATTGTTGCATTTTTCAAAACTTCAAGCCTCCTAAAAAAAAAACTTAATAACGGGGACCAACAGCTATTTTATTAATAATGTATATCATAAAATACGAAATACGATTTTTTATTATAGATCCAATTTTAACGATGGATATTCATTAGAAAACTAACAATAGTAAAAAAGTTTGGAAGCAATTAGGGAAAATTTGTAACGATTTAACATGAAGTTTCAGGTTTCATGATTTATTTTAAAACGATTCATCATTATTTGTTATAATAACCTACTTTGTTATTTTCTACTGTCTAGATTTTATTGTATCTATAGTATGCATGTATTTGGATGTAGTTTGGAACTAGATGGCGTTGTGTCCAGGAATTCATTTATAATATACCTGAAGCTGAAGAGTTTGTTTGTTTGAACGCACTTAGTTAAGACTAGTCTGATTTGAAAAAATGTGTTGATGTCAGAATAACTATAGACTGTGTCGGATTGTGCTACGGGACTGAAGCCGCGCGGAACACCTAGTAAAGGATATCATTAAAATAGTACTAACAGTAAATATCTATGTTTAGAATCCGTTGGAATAAATTGTAGTGACTTTTCTTGAAAATTTCAGGTTTCGTTAAAATAATAGCTAGAATAATACTAGTATTTCATACTTTTAATAACAGATCATTAGATTGAATAATGTTAAGGGCCTTGGATTTATACACTTATTAATTTAACGAGGCTCTTATAAATTCAGGATTATTTAAAAATATTTCAGCTGGATTCTACTTATTTTTAAACGAATTCTGTCAATTAGTAATATTATAAATGCGAAAATTACATTGTCTGTCTCTTTTCATTCAAATTTTGCCCAAAGATTGTTTGGAACCTGAGTAAGGACATATAACGAACGAGAGGAAGAAACATGAGATGTATGCAGGTAAACCCATGGGTCACAGCTAGTTTTATATATACGTAAATTAACAAAGAGTGAAGTAACCATTAGTTTTCACGAAATGCTTAAAGTATTGTGATTTGTTATGATTATATTGGTTTTAATTAAATAAAACATTTCAATTAATTTTATTTTTTAATATTATGATCGTGAGATGACATTTTCAAGCATCTTTAGAGTTCGGAACTAAAGTATTTAAAACTTTGCCTGTTTTATGCACGGCCCCGATGATAAGCTGAAGGCTGTAATCCCGGAGTCAAATAAAAACTTTTAATAAAGCTTTCTTAAGCATGTTATAAACAAGCGATTTGAATTTCAAATTAGTTCCAACATTCGAAGTACTAGGCCATTAGGTATTTTTCGTAACGTGAACATCATTGGGCAGAAAAAATTGTTGACCGTGCGAAGCGAGGTCTCAGTCTTTAAATAAATATAGGCGAATGTGGTTTCAAATGAAAGGTCTTGATTTAGTTATACGTTTCAACGTGAGGTTTAGCTCGGACCGAGCCACTTATTTAGCCACATCTGAAAATATTTTTAGATGTTGCTCTCCATACATGTATCAAATTTATTTTAGTATGCCCCAAAAATAAATTTGCAAATACTATTAAGAAACGGTGCTCTAGAGACTAAAGTTTGTAAAGCAGGAAACGAACGACTGTCTTGTATTTGTCATTTGAATACTTGATTACGTTATTTATTAAGATATTTCTTGCTTGCCTGTTATTACGAATTTTGAATTTGAGGTTTATACGGAAGCAAATGCGACGTTTTGTTTTGTTCTCTTGCCATTAATCTTACTTTCTGTGAAAATTTGTTAATTTATTAATTTTTAACAACTAAGTATTCAAAGTATTCATTCAGTGATTTCATCAAGGAGCTTATTTCGAAAAATATCACCAAATACGCAACAATTAGCTTCTTTAGTTGAAGCTGATTTTTATGTATTATATATTTATGTTTAATTTATTATACTCGACACATTGTGTTATTACTATTTTTTTAAGATATCTTTGCCAAAGCACCCAAGTATGCGTTCTACGTGCCTTGGTGGAAAATAAACATTTTGACATTGACTTTTACTTTGACTTTGACTGTGACTTTGGCTAGACTATGACTATAACAATCGGTTCAAGAAATTTCCTTCAACTCAGTCCCTCAATCGTCCGTCGTATGTTATACGGTAATACGCCTTCGCATACTCCTTAGCACCTGTTGACTGAATTATGCAGGAATATCTCAGTGTAATTGACGGCACTCAGGGTTTGTTGGTTTACATAATGATTACACGTATATAAAGCTATCCATAAACTATGGATTAATAGCTGAACGTATACTGTCTGTACTTCTATACCAATATAATAAAGAGGAGACATTTGTGCTTTGATGTATGTTTGTAATGTTTGCACATAAACTGCTGGAGTGACTTCAAAGTCTTGTAATCTATTTCTTCATAGCAATTTCAATAAATAGTGGTTTTGCTATTATTATTAAATATAAAATGCACTACAAACCCTTGTTTCAATAACTCTGATTAAACACTATTTAAAGGAAAAATAAACATATATAATAGATGAACGGTCTTTCAAAATACTAAAGTTAACTAACAAGCAATCTTTATCGGGAACATTTCACAGGACCCCATTAAAAGTTATATGTGCTCACAAAATTATTGACGATTTTCCATTTAAGTTCGAAATGTATTTATTTCTCGAATTATAACATCTAACTTGATCAAATAAGATTTAATTTATAAAATCAAGTAAGTATATTATTATATTTTTTATCAGTTTTTTTTAATTAATATTAGCGAGTAAATATTTTTATTGAAATTGAATTAATTAAACATTTTTCCAAGAAAAAATCATTTGATCCTCTTGACCCGTTCGAGTTCACGCCACTGAGAAATTATAATTTGTTCAAACAACCAGATTTAATTTTCTAGAGATTCTTTTTTTTCTGAGAATGTTGTCAAATATTTGTTATTGATCGTAATATTATTAAAGAAAATGTTATTCCAATGGCAAACTTAAAAATACTTAAAGTTCATTCAACATCCTTGTTATTGAACGAAAAAATATAATTTTATATAAGTTTATTTAAATAAATTATTGTATTTGTATGTACTTATCCTTACTTTGATGTATCTTAAAGTGAACATAATTCCACATTATTTCACAATGCCTTGAATTTCACATTAGAAAATACCACACATGTCACTTTGTTAGAAAATAAATAACGAAACGCAAAACATAGTTTATTTTGCTGAAGACCAACACTGACTCAAGCGCATATGCGAATAGAATGATCCTTATAGAACAACAGAGTAACATATATCCATCTCTTTTCAGCCTGTACTATAATGTACATAATTTTTTTTAAAGGAACATTCGTGTGTGTATTTGTAATGTTTTACTGGACCGATTTCAAAAATATTTTCTGAGTGACATAGGCTGTACGACATTATGACACGAGTGCGAAGCAGCATCTTGCATCTCTTTCTCGATCGAATGCAATAAACCAGTCTAAAAAGACCTGACCCAGATCTAAAAAGGTATGTGCTCTGAAAATAGAGTAAGAGTACTAAAGATCACAATATTGTGGTTTATAGTTATTTGAGACGCCGTAAATCAGAGGATTCTCTGCAATAGTTTGTGTTTTATTCTTAAGTTTAAAATGACAAGAATGTTCGCGAATTTGTTTCTGTTCCCACATTTTCTTGTTTGTGTCTTAAAGCAAACTTCTAACTATGAAACTGCAAATTCTGTCTATAGCTTAGTAATTTGAGGCTGTTATAGATCTAACCCGACTATTATTTAGTTATTATAAAAAAATGCGAAAGATTTTGGGATCTTTGAACCTGACAAATATATGAATAATAATAAAGGTGAGATACTGATAATCATAAGCAATATATTTATTTTTTTAATTTGTATGTATATTATTGTCCATTGAAACAACAGAAAAAGGTTTGAAAGTCAAAATCAAAGTCAAAACTTTATTTTCCAAATTAGAGTTTTTTGAGGCGTCTTTAGGCGCTTAGAGCGCGCAATTTTTTTCCTCTGACAAAAATAAACTCAAATGTAATGTAATTTCATTTTTCAATAGACTATGTGTAGACCTGCGAAGAATAGAGTCTTAAAGCTATATTATCAATTTAATTATTTTGTTTTAAATTTGCGTCTGAATCCACAGGATCCAACAACTATTTAATTTTAAAGAGTAATTAACCATAAAATGTACGTATTTTATAAAACAAATATAAACCATTTGTACATTAATTTCACCAAATGAGAACAAAATTATCGTTAAAATATTTCAATAATGACAAATTGGTCAACGATTTAAATAAAACATCCGTAGCATAATAATTATTGATATGAAATTGTTTAAATTAAATCCTGTTGACATTGTTAACTAGCGATTGGTTCTTGTCGGTAGAGACAGGCAGGTAAATAAAAAAAATATTAATTATGTAAATAGTGCAAATATGCACTTTCAAATATCTCTTTTCATGTCCCACTAGGAACTAATCGCCATAATCGAACCTTTGCTCTATCAGTCCACCGAACATACTATAAATAGAATTTGTAAAAAGTATTAAACTGCATGTTTAATAAATTATGTGAACAATTTCCGGAATTCGACATTACTGGTAGTAGCTTTGTAAAATATCATAGCTTCGTTCTTATTATTACTCACGATTTAGAATCTACACTAAATTTGAAATTTATTCTAATTTGTTATTCTTTATATTATAAGCAAGTGTTTCTTTAAGGTATTTTATAAAAAAATGTTATGTGTGTCAGTGTTGCAAAAAAATAAATAAATATGACTTTATAAAAGCACCTCGAAAGAGGCCAATTTGGAAAATAAACGTTTTACTTTGAATTTGACCCGCACCGGCTTCGCACGTATAGCACGTTAAGTACATGTTAAAAGCCTCCTTCTCGTCCTAAAAGATTTATTTAGGAGGAGGAGAAGGATCTATGAAAAACCCGCATAAAAATCTGAAAGTACATACCATACATAGGTACAGACAGCGGTAAACGAATTTTATTTAAATTTTTATTAGACATACACACACAAAGGCGTTCATGAAAAAAGAAATATTGTTTAGTAAAGATTTTTACGTATATGGTGTATTAGGCGTTATTGTAAACCTAAATGTGCGTAATCTAAACTTTGTACTAGCGTTTTCACATGAGTGTTTTCACTACTAGCTTACCCGACAAACATTGCCCTAACTCTATAAACAGGAACAAATTGGCAATGCTAAATCAGAATCTTTAATGCGTACACAATCGTTAGCAATCTTAAAAATGTAAAGGTTTGTGTATCAGTCACGCTGCAACTACTAAACGGAATTTGATGAAATGACGTATATAGATAGGCTATTAGCTGGATTAGGTAAAAGGTTGCCTTGATGAGATATAGAGATATGAGCGGGCAGAAGGTGGTAATTTTTAAGTTACAACTTTTTTCTGTATTTTTTTAAGTAAGGCTTTATAGTATTTTTAAAAGAAAATCATTTAACAGGACTAAAACAGAAAGTCTCAAGTGTAATATTAGTATAATCAAGTAAATAGATCATATAATATCCCCCATTCTCGGTCTTCAAATTCAATCCCAAAAATCCAATTCAATCACAAAATTTCATCCAGATCGGTTCAGTGGTTAAGGCGTGAAGAGACAGACCCATACAGAAAATTACTTTCGCATTTATAATATTACTAAAGATGGACTGAGATAAAAATAGGGGCTAAAACGTAACAAATTCTATTTCTAAGGCTTACATGCAAGTTAGATATAGTCGTTAGGTAATTACCGCTTCCTGAAGTCAGACCTTGGCCCCCTAACCTTTGGAACTACACAACATGCGTTTCAGGTACATATTGTTTAACTTTGACTAGGCACTGGGGTATTATTTACACCGTAAACTCAAAGCTTGGTGTTTTGTTCAAATAAACAAAAAATATTGAGGTACATTTTTGTAAAAAAGGGGTGATTTTATTTTATTTTTATTACATAGTTTTTCTAAGCTACGCTTACTCTATAAAGAACTTGAAAAATTGTAAAAGATTTCGTAAAAGTCTATTCTCTCTAAAGTCTAGTCTCTTAAACTAGTTATAATTTTGATCAAATTTTCTTTTCAAAATGCGCGCAAAATGTACAATTTTAATTAATACATTTTCTATGGTGTCACAAATTATGCAATTTGATCCCCTTCTTGATAAGAACTTTCTACAAAAGAAGTTAATTTAAATGGTAATTAAACAATTCCACGTACTAACAAGAAATCTAGATTCGCACCTGAATAAACTGAAGTAATAGCTGGAGGGATACAAATGAAACGGTAAATAAGATCCTAATGATGATTTGTGTTCAGCTTTAATTAAATAGTATATTTTGTTTTCAGACTAGAAGTAGATACAAGCAACTTGTTTATCCCGTGTACGTATCCCGACGGGATATACGTGTATCGTCACCCCATTTCAACACGTGGGAGAAGAGAAGGGTCTTAAGAAGCGACAGAGGGTAATTCTGCTGCATAACATCTGCAGAAATAAAAGAGTGGGAGCCGAGTGTCGAAGCGATTGCACGATTGGTCCAAGCTCGCACCGGTATAATTACCACCCCCCAGTAGAAGATCGGTGTGAAGTAGTATTGTACTGTGTATTGTAAGGTGAGCGGGGCCCCGTAATCCAGTATTCTCATCCTATTCTACTTCTTCCTTTCCTCTCTTCTAATTTCCCATCATTAATCCTCTCCTCATCCCCTCCTCTTCCTTCCAGCCGTCAAGGCATATGCGATACTTTCATGTTGTATATTATGTTTATGTTTTTACCACATTCAAATCACTACATAGTATAAAACAAAGTCGCTTTTTCTGTCATGTGTCATGTTGTATGTCCCTATGAACGCTCAAATCTTTAAAACTACGCAACGGATTTTGATGCGGTTTTTTTTAATAGATAGAGTAACTCATGAGGAAGGTTTTTATGTATAATATCATCCATTAAACCCGTGCGAAGCCGGGGCGGGTCGCTAGTCAGTCTATAATATAAAGATAGAATTCCATTCCATTGGATGCAAGCCAGTAGCAACTGAGTACAAGCTACAAATTGCCTCTAGCTGTAAGTGTTATACCTATTGCAACTTGTTATACCATTTTCAGGGTTCCGTACCTAAAAGGTAAGAATGAGACCCTATTGCGAAGTCATAAGCCGTGTTAACTGAAATTATCTTATATAAGTACCTTTTTTTCTGGTGCATATAGGGGGGCGCTACAGTACAATGACCGTAGTTTTTTTTTAACGATTACTTGCCTTGCCCCGCGGTTTCACCCGCGTAACTTCGGATCTCTTGGAAATTCTGCGATTAAAAATAGCCTAGGTGTTATTTTGGATCCTTATCTAATCGTATGCCAAGTTTCATCGATATCCGATCAGTCGTTGTTGCATGAAAGAGTAACAAACACAAATATATGCATCCTCACAAACTTTCGCATTTATAATATTAGTAGAATGCTACGGAACCCCTCGTGCAGGACTCCGACTTGCACTTGGACCGTTTGTTTGCACTTCTGTACGATCAAAGCCCATCATTAATTCAATTACATGCCGTTCTGAACTTAAGGACCATTTTGTAAAATTCCTTTTATCTCGACAATATTTATATTAAATTAAAGAGTCCTTTGATAAAATAATTTTTGATTGAACAAATTTTAATATTTTTATTAAGAACGGCTACTATTGAATTAATATATATAAGTAAATTGGTTTAGGTTTCAAATTATTATGCACTGTAAATTCCCCGGCAGAGAGGCCAAACGCTAAATTATTATTATAATATTCATATTATATAGTCTAGTAAAGAGTGGTTTTTAGCTTATAATTCGAGCAAGTAGGCAAGATATTAACGCCAAGCCATTATTCGTCAACTTGACGTGCCGTATAATATTCTTATTATGTCGTGTAATTGAAAATCTTGCTTTGCACGAAATTGAAGGGTATTAAGAAAGCTTATGTTTTTTATAAAAATATGCGCAGAAATTTCTTACAGCACTATCATCCATCCTAATTACAGCTTAATAGAACAAGGAAAAGCAAATTAAATTTAAAAGATTCGATTGCAGATCGACGCAGGGAAAGACTAAATAAAAGTTTGTAATTGAATCAAATTTCAAGCTGGATCGAACTGATTCAGTATATAAGCAAAGTACATCAAACCACTATCACCAGATTAACTTTACAAATAGTACGTTATCAGTCATTTCTATTTATTTTCGATGAGACTTCACGAAATGATAAAGTCACGATATTATTCATCGTTCTCTACATTTGTGTCTTTATATGTTTGTAATGTTCACACTAAAAGTACTGGACCGATTTCGAGAATTATTTCACAATTAAAAAGCTGCCTGTTTACTGAGTTACTGGGCTATATAACATTATATTACGGGAAGGAAGCCGCACAGAACAACTAATTGGAGAAATATAGTTCCGTGCCTGAATTCTCAGGAAGTTTGTACAAAGTTCTTTAACTAGTCTCGCACTAAGAACCCGCATGTATGGTGAACTAATTTATGCACATTATCTAACATTACTATTACTAGCTGTTTCACTCCGGCTTCGTTCGGATATAGTGATATTCAAATTTAAAAACGCTCATCTCACCACTCACTTAGTACATATTTGTTTTTTCTTTAAAACGATAAATTTAGGTCGCAAAACCATTCCTATTTTGAGTTTCAAGGTTAAGCTTTGGAATAAATTCATTACATCAATTATGAAGTGACAAAACGTATTTTTGAAGGAAATTATACATTAAAATAAAAAATACACGATAGTGTAGTTAGACATGTTTAAAGGGCATAAGTTCTTATTTTATGAACACAGTAATGACGCAAAATTTTCAAATTGATAAGACAACAACTAACAGCTACTTATAGTCCGGTCAAATTAGACATTCGGTGCTACATAAATTCGCAACAAGCTGAATTTTGGTACAATTGTTCAAAACACGATTATAAACAATAGCTGAAAGTTCCCCATCATTCCCGTGTGTGGAAAAAAATTTATTCAAGGTCAAATGTCAAAAAAATGAGTTTTTCGCGATTTTCAGCAAAACGGTAAGTTTTATCAGAAAAATACTTCAGACTAAAATTGTAGATCATTAAATTATCTATAAAAAATATATCAATCCTTTTTTTCTCACGAGACACCGTTTCGGAGATATCGCATTGTAAAAAGTTGTAACAAATTGTAACAAGTTGGCTGAATTTACTTGCACCCAAGACGAGGATGAACCAGAAGAAAGTGAACAAGGAGAAAATCTAGAAGAACAAGAACAAGGAGAAAATCGAGAAGAATTCGAAAATTACGACTCCGACTAACCGACTAAAACGACCAACTTTTTACACTGCGATGTCTCCGAAACGGTCTCTCGTGAGAAAAAAAGTATTGATATATTTTTTATAGATAATTTCATGATCTACTATTTTAGTCTGAGGTATTTTTCTGATAAAACTTACCGTTTTGCTGAAAATCGCGAAAAACTAATTTTTTTGACATTTGACCTTGAATAAAATTTTTTCCACACACGGGAATGATGGGGAACGTTCAGCTATTGTTTATAATCGTGTTTTGAACAATTGTACCAAAATTCAGCTTGTTGCGAATTTATGTAATTTCACCCTAATTTTTTGGTCTAATTTGACCGGACTATTATAGTTTTCAATCGTTTGTCAAATAAGGGAAAAATGGGCCACGTCATTTAAATATAAATTATGAGCAAAGTATAACATACCGTGATAATACAAAATTAAAATTAAAAACTATATTAAAATTTGTCACGCAAAGCCAAGCCACGTGCAAGTCGGAATATTTTACATACCTCACATGAAATAAACTTGAATTATTTAGTTATTAAAACATGCGACCCTAGTCTGAACATTGTGTAGAATTCGTAGTAATCCACTTATATTCCACTAGCATTCCGCCCGCGGCTTCGCACGCGTGGGCTACTAATTTTCAGAGGAGCACAACAAAAGTTAAAAAAAATACGATCGCAGGACCGCTGATATATGCGCATGTCTATTGTCTTTTTATAATTTTCTATGGAAATAGGTTTGACCAAAATCTCACAGAGCGCACGCCTCTTTAAAAATACAGAAAATCGAAGCACACGCGAGCGAAGCCGCGGACGAAGAGTTAGTTATTTTTTGAAGGTTTTTAAGAATTTATTGAGTGTTTTTACCGTATCTATACGTTAAGAGTATAAAAAGACATGACCGCAAGTCAACCAAAATCTCACGTTGTCACATGGTATGATATTTTCACGACTTTAGAAGCATATATATCAAAAAATATTTAATTTAGCAAAAAACGCATTTAGAAACCTTTATTTCATTTTTAAAGAC
>LQNK01001678.1:190123-203658 GCA_001586405.1 Phoebis sennae | reverse complement strand
AAAAATAAACGATGAAGTCTCTGACATTTTCAGACTTCAAATCAAAGAAGTCAAAATACCGATTTGTCATTATTCTAAGCGAAATTGTTACAAATATTATCAATAATTAAGCATTTTAAGCATTATTTAGACGCTGAATAAGGCAATTTTGTGGTGGATGGAGGATTTATATCTCTACTCTGACAATATTTCTTAGTTTGGAATTTCTGAAAATGTATCAGATGTAAATGAAAACGTTTCTGGAAAACTATAGCAACTATTAGAAGGAGACCTACGTACGACCTACGATATGGCCAAACGCCTATTGCTTTTGTCAGATATATTATATAGTGATCAAGTTCTTTATGTTAAAATATGTTTTTTTTTATAAAAGTATGTACACCTTAAAAAAGCAAAGATAAATAACCTTGCATCACTTAATATGTGGGTCTGTTTTATTATTTCTTTATACAATAGTAACGAATTTTTGTTTAAAACGACATTAAATGTTGATGGTTTATACATTTGTGTAGGTTTCTTAAAACTTAAATACCTATACAATTATATTTTCTTAAATAAGAAATGACACATTCAATGAGAGACTTTGTTGATCTTATTTTAATAATTATAATCTTTATTGTACAGAAATTCATACGTTATTATGATCGAAATCCTTAAAAAAATCATGTAGAATGCTAATGAATTTCCATAATTTCCAATGTGTAAGCCTTGTGGTCTTGTGTTTAATTCTTAGTGGTCTCTTCTACACGCAACATTTTCTTCAGAATATTTAAAAAACAACTATTTTGAAACATTATTGTACTTAGGATCGTACATTTCCAAACTTTGTAACAATCCTTGCTCTAGAAATGGCATAAAAATTGAATAAACCAACATTTCTGAGCTTTCAATTGTATTTTCACTCACAAAATACCTATCGTATTATTTGACGTATGGAATCGAAGTATGATTCCGAATATTAATCAAAAACTTATTACAGAATACCGTTATTTGTCAAATATTTCATTTTTCACTTATAAATAGTTCAGCTACTCTACGCTGTCCCTCCTTGGTGCTATGGTCGATTTTCACAATGTTACAGAATACAAATTTGACATTTCAACGCGGATTCGCGAGTGAACTCGAATATGTGATGTTAACAGAATCGACCTGCTGAACATTTTATATGACAAAAACTGAATAATTGAAACTTGAGCGTAATCATTTTGTTATGTTTTAAATCCTTATCCTTATTTCCTTACTCGTGGCTTATATTATAAATGCGTAAGTCTGTCTGTATGTCGGTCTCTTTTTTGCGCCTAAACCACTCAACCAATTTGTATGAAATTTTGTACAGATATTGTTTGAAACCCGAAAAAGAAAATATTATTAATCCCACGGGAACAGAATATATACGCGGGTGAAACCATAGGACGCAACTAGTAATGACTAAAAATAAGAAATAAATCAGACCAGATACTTTGTTGCAACCTCAGAAGATCCAACCCAGTAACGCCTAACACATAATCGCTAAACACTAAACCACCCTATTGGCCTTGTAAAGCATATTTCAATTTATTTCTAAATCATATTATGTACTAGCACGTACCAAAAGACAAGCGTGTTTTCCTGTATGATAGTGTGGATCATCACTAGCATCAAAACAAAATTTAAATTAATATATTATAGGGGGCCATTAGGAAAGTTCTCACACAAAAATATTAATCCCCTGCGTCAACCGCCTCTTACACTTGAGCCTGAAAGAGGAAAACACGTTCTAATGCAAGTGACTTGGATAGTGGTTTTGTATTTTTTATGTAACTGAGTTGTTGTATGACGATAAAATTACTTTATGATTTTTAAACATGAATGTTATGATTTAAATAAATATATTATCAGTTATTTTTGAAATAATATTGTAAAAAGCTAATAGTTCGGGCCTATGTTAAATAAAGTGAATAAGTACTCAGGTGATAACAAATCATAGCTAGGTAGCTGTGTCGTGACGTCAATAGGATGTAATTCATAGAAAATTATGAGTCTGAACCAATTTTATGGAACTGTTTGTTTGTACTTTTGTTCAAGTAATAAATAATTATTAGCTGCTATGTCATACACTTCATGGCCTTTTTCATAGCTTCATTGAAATTAATTATCGCGATGGTCTAATCATCGCGTCGTAGTAAAGATTTTTTTTATGTGACCAAGGACTTCAACCAATTCGACCTGAGATCATAACAAGGCGAACACGAATCTTCGCTATTTAGTATAGTGGTAGTAATAGAAAGCTAACATACAGAACTTGTTTTAACAAGTATATTTTAATATTATTAAATTATTAAATACTGCCAACAATATTGTATTCACTACCAATTTGACACTGCTCAATACACGATTTCAATGCTTTCACTGAAGAATAGCACTACGTTCAGGTCGGTGTGTCTACGCGTAGCTCGCAACCTCTACGCGTAGCGCATAAACGTATTTCGACGACCCGATTAGCGCAATGGATACAGCAATGGTCTATTGCGCATTTGGTTCGATCCTCACGAGTACAAAATTATTATGTGATGAACATTGAAATTTTCTACTGTCTATAGAATGTGAATTTACCTATTGTATATGTTTGCAAAAAAAGTATGTTTAACTATGTCTATTAGTTATCTAGTTACCATAATACAAACTTTGCTTAGTTTGGGGCTAGATGGCGTATTGTTAAATGTCCCTGAATATTTGTTTATTATTATCTACTAATCTAGCTTCATAGAGCCATACGAAGCTAGGTGTGCTTAAACATTGAGCTTCTACGCTTCGACACGCCTATACCTAGCGCGGTTTCTTTTTAAGCAGGCTCAGTGCCCCTGTTATGAACTGAAGTCACTCAAACAATTTGCCGTTCATGTTCTCACCAGCCAACGCGCTCCGGATGCGAATCGATACATAAAGGTCCTGCTTTCTCTGGCCAAGCGCCAAGTGCACTAACTCTCACCCCACTCGTTATTAGACGCAGTGCACGCGCTAAACGCTGACCAGCAATTACTTCACTCATTGAGATTTCGTACTGGCAAATTTTAATTGCAGTTACGACTGGACTAATACACTCAAATGTGACCAATTGTATATCAGACAGTAAGTCCTATGGCACTATTAATTTCTGTGTTATATAAATATTTATATTATCAATATTGTATTTGCCTGTTGTTATAGCCAATGAATAAAATATAGACACAATATTAATCATCATGAATGAATGATAAAATTGAGCAATATAATCGCAAATTATTAGCAAATAAATTAATTAAATATATGGATTTCTTTGGGCAATGTCCATCGCTATAGAACACCAAACAAAACTGCAAACCTTACTCTGTCATAAAAAACTTTTTCTAAAAAGGGTCAATAAGGTGAAGAGGTTTGATATAATACGACCCAAAAATTTGTTATTCACTAATAACAAATATGGTGGAAAATCTGATCGCGAGGCGGGACTCAAATCAACGTCATTTTCCATCTTTTACTTGCGTATATCTCCCGTGGGATTTTCGAGACAAAATTATCTTGTGTCTTCTCTCTAGTCTTTTACATGATTGTAAAATACTAGAGAGCGTTCACGAGTTCAAGCATCGAAAAGAGACAGACATTCAGACAGACAAACTTTTACATTTATAATATTTGTAAGGATCTACTTTAAAACCATTAAAATTATTCATGAAAAAATATATTCACCGTTATTTTTGAAAACACTAAACGTCATTTATGAAATACAGTGTATTTCATGATAATACAAAATAAATTAAATAGGTACATACGCAACTACGTTTGCATAATTATGATGCGGAGAGATCCGGACTTTGACCAATAAAAACAATCAGTTTTGTACAATTTATAGCTGACCAATAAAACGCGACTATCACTGCCGATTACGCGTGTTTTACTCTAATCGAAACCATGAACATTATATGCAAATCAACCGACTCTATACAACCTATCATTATTCTAAATAGTTCGCTGGATGCAAACATATTCCATTTATATCATTCATGCTCGACCATTTCTGCAGCTACATATTTGTAACAATGCACGTCGACTCACTCACAATGGTATTCCCAACAATCCGAACCACCGAATATTAACATTCTCCAGACCGACCCGGCCAATCAGGGTTCAGCACAATGTGTTACGGAATTGTGTAAGGGCTCATGCCTAGCGGAAGCATTTGCACTTCAATGCAATACTTAAAAATAAAAAGCATAACTCTATATATCTAATACACAGAAAAATATAGGAATATACAAAGCTTCTGCGGTCAAGACGTAAAGTTTACAGAGTTCTTATTACCTATTCTTAAATTCATAGATGTCTTCAAGTTTCAAGTAATTATACAAGATGATATGTAAATGTATATCATGTAAGTATTCTGGCCGTTAGATTTGGGCAGAGAAAAGGAAATCCTCTTTGGGCAGAAAGTGGTTGTTATATTTCCTTAGTCCCTAAACGAGACTAAACTACATATCATTAATATTCTGCTAATTTCTATCTTGAGATTGAATTTCGTAATGACTAGATGAGAATATTTTATTATTAAATGTAAGGATAAATTAGGGTTATGCTGGCTTATTACAGAAAATAAAAATACGGGAATCAATGTCATATGTATTTCAAGTATACTTAGAGACTATAATCGTATAAATATTGAACGTTACTTTATGGAATCTACGTAAACAAAAAGCACGCTAGTGGAGTAGTAAGTAAGCAATATTTTCTCTCGAAATTTGATTAAAATAAACTCAAAGAAAAAGCACTAACATTAATTTGATATTAAATATTTTTAAATTGTTTTGCTTTAGTTTCAGTTTTTAAAAAAATTGATACTGGAAGATGATTTTGTATATCGTGTCTGTACTTGTGTTAATATTTGATATAATTTATTTGTGCTTGTATGGAACAACAGCTTTACGGTAACACATGAATTGTCAAGCATCGACGCTATATTAATATGCAAATATGACCCCATTGTCCGTGTTAAATAATGGCTACTTTGCTCTATGCTTTTGGGAGTGATTGAACTGAACGTAATCTAGTCTGGCTTGATGGATATATTATAATAATCAACACACAAATGAAGCATATATTAAATAAAAAATAACTATTATTTTGTAATGATTATTTTTATTTAGTAAATCCCTTTGAGATTGTTATTTCCTCCCTATAATTTTATTCATAAATTTTAATACCTTACTCACGTCTAAAAGTTGCAAGAATATTATAAACAAATATAAAACATATTAAATGATAAAAAAACAAAACAAAAGAAATAAGTATCGGCAATTAAGATTGTAAAAAATAATGATATTGTCATACTGTCATAACATATTCCATTCGAGTAATGTGTTCGCTAAAATCTTATTGAAATAGCTTCAATATAAACATAAAAGGGAATATTCTAAATAACGTCTCGACGCTTCAATCGCGACATGAGATATCTTTGTCTATACTTCGCAAACACAATTTTCAAACAAAGGCACTCAGAAGTTTGTTCAAAAGTATACCTATTTATCACAGGCATATTAAATTTGATATTCGCATTATTCTGGGCTAAAATATAAAGCGCCATGAATAAGCGATGTATCCATAAGCAAGTGTAGTTAATAACCGCTTTAATCTCGACTCTTAAGCCTGCCTGGTTACAAAGGCAGATTGGAAAAGTTTTTTCCTTCTGAGACTCTAATTAAACTTGTTAGAAGCAATTTCCTTTGGTGTGTGCTTGCGCTTCGTCAGCACGTACCCCGCGGTTCGCAGTAATCATTTCGGTAACACCAACACGGTGCATTCACTGCACAACGAGCCGATGCAAAACAGTAATTTAACTTTCTATTGATAACTAGTTTTTCATTTGAGAATTGGAACAAGCGGACATGAACTTTGTATCGGCTAGGAACAATCGCTTTTTTGCTTAATGTTGAAATGTAAACACAAAGTGAAATTGCTTGCGATAATTTCACAGACCGCATATTGAAATTGTGCGGAGTATGAACAATTTTTGGATTCAATTGTAACGCAATTAAATGTTGCTATCTCCTACGACTTTAAATGATTTACATCGCCATACGTGAATGTTATTATGAAAGCTTATAAAGAAGAACCTTATACTCAAATGTAATATTTATCATAGAATCGTTGCTTTGGAAAAATGTAACCTTTATTTTAGTCGTCATTATGTATGTTTTAGAAAATTGCTATAACAACACACAAATTTATTAAAATAAAATATAATTAATGAAATCCAATTTTATAATTTAATAGATCAGAGACTTTAAAGATTATTAAAATTAGATAAAAAATGTAATTCTTCTGTGTGTTTTAATAAATTATTTTTAATTACAACTAGAGCCACAATTACTGCATCACCGTCAACTATTCATGCAGTGCGGTTTCAACCAACTTTTAACAAGAAATTCTCTATAATCAACTTTAGTGTGCGCATTTGTGAAATTTTGTCTTTGTTAAAATTTTCATTTATAATGAGATCGCGAGTTTCCAGTGTAACTGTATGTAAATTATACTGTATCTTGGAATTTCAGGAGGATGAAATAATAATCAAAAGGGCAACGTATATTTTTATATATTTTATATTTAACGGGATTAATCACTCTCAGCAGTATATACATTGAGGGTGATAATTAAGAGCTGTGTCATTAATAAATTGATGTTTATTTGTACATCTTTCTTTCATCGAGATATTATGTTATATAGAAACCTTTATCTGTAAACAGAAACTTATTTAGAAATGTTTATTTATAAATAAATACACAAACCATTTTCCGGTAAATTAACTTATTCCCGCGGAAGGTTTTTACGCGAAACATAAAATGTGGTCTTCAGTTTTATACATACCGCACGATATTAATATCACTACCGCATAGAGAAGTAAAAAATGAAATATTTTTACATAAACCCGGACCCTCATTTTTATGCACGGTTACCTCAAAGGTCAAGTCGATCGTACTTGATTAAGTGCCTCGTTACATCAAACATTGAACACCTAAAATGTTATTCATAACGCTGAGTCGCTTCAGATGAAATGATGGATTCCTTGTTATTATAGGAGCGGTACGGGAGCTTCAACTTGTCTCTGGCTGTTGATTCCAGTCTATGAAATGCTAATATTGTTACATGGTCTACTATAAAATATAGAAGTTTAAATATGTCTACAGTAAGTGTCTTCTTCGGTGACATTGTATAAAGTTTTGTGATTAAAATCTTCATGATAATTGCGTTTCGCATTAACAAAAACCACATGGATGTTCGTCGCGGGCTTTCATAAATTTGCGTCCTTAACTACGTGGCACAACATTTAGCAAATGTATGAACTTTAATAATTTTGAAAGCGAAAAATATACTTAAAATTTTTCTCGCAACATCATTGCTTTGATGTTCTTGAGATTTTATTATAATGAAAGTTAAATTCGAAAGTACTAGAGGTGTTTTCAGTAATGTATTACTAAGCATAAATTAAGCCAACACTTTCATCTAAAGATATCCCTTGAATTAAAAATTCTACTTTGATAAAATTGTTACATTACAAACAGGAAAAATGTGACCACAAAATCTGTTATATGATGCAGATATTTATTAACAAGATGGACGAAAAATCGAGCCAAACTGAACTTTTTTGTACTGTGGGTAAGTTTAGGGAAACAAATAAATATAGTAATAACAGTTAAAAGATGTATTTTTGCTTATCCACTAGATTATATGCAAAAAACATAACGACTTCTATGTCCACTTCATTTTCCTTATGAATCCTTTAAATCACGTAAATTTTGAAAAATTCATTACTCATGAAATATTAAGAAATTGTCTATGACACGCGATAGTCATACCTCTAATATTAATTGGTATAAACCATCTTTATTAATTGGAAAAGAGACTAATTAAAGTTGAACTGAGGATAGCGTGTACACAAACATGCAACATTTGTATTTTTCTAAATTAATGAAATAATTATGCAACTTTATGATATGAATTTAATGCAAGGGAAATTTGTACGAGCTGTTTGGATGTCTGTAGTTGGGATGATTATATACGATGTATAAATAAATATATTGTAAGCGTATTATTAACAATTTAAGTACGTTTCAAAATTTTCACGCATCTTATTAAAATGCCTAAATTTCTATCCACAGTTCATATGAATATAAATGTCGCCTTCGAATACATAAGAGCCCGATCTGTCAAGCGGTTTATCCTGTGCGTTGATAGATCACTATGTCAGTCAGTCAGTCTTTGAGTTTTATATATATACAAGACATATTAAACAGAAAATTGCTACATAGTTTCGAGCGTTTAAAATTACATCGAAAATATAATAAGTGTTTTATACCATCGCTTTTGTCATTTAACCAGGTCGTTATTTCAATCAAGTGTGCCACAAAGCGCCGTAAACCAAAGCGACCCGTTCTGGTGTGATTAAAACCTCGTTGCGTTTGACGTGCACACACTGCGTAATCTAGTGACACGCTGCTACATCGGAATCATTAGTTATATGAGTACAGTGCACGTGACATTACGTTTTGTGCGTATAATCTACTGAAAAGAATGCATGTTTTTAAATTGACTTTGGATATTGAGAATGGGTTCTATAGTGTAGACTGTAGGTATCATGATGTGCAAAAAACGATAAAGAGACATTGAAATTATAAGTCATTTGTTTACATTGACGCGACATTGAGTTTTGCGTGTATACCCTAAAAAGGGTGCTGATATTTTGTATGCAACTTTCAACATAGACTTTAGATACACAGCTGTGTCTTAATGCAGATCTATATTAATTAGTTCTGGTGTGATTAAAACCTTGTTTCATTTAACGTGCACACGCTGCGTAATCTAGTGACACGCTGCTACATCGGAATCATTAGTTATATGAGTACAGTGCACGTGATATTGCATTTTGTGCGTATAATACAGAAAATATGCATATTTTTAAATTGACTTTGGATATTGAGAAAAGGTTATATAATGTATGTATCATGATGTGGAAAATACGATAAAGATACATGCTATTACATTGAAATTATAAGTCATTTGTTTACAGTGACGTGACATTGAGTTTTGCGTGTATACCCTAAAAAGTGTGCTGATATTTTGTATGCAACTTTCAAAATAGAAATTTAGATACTGACAATGGTATCTTAATTCAGATATTAATTAGTTCTGGTGTAATTAAAACCTCGTTGCGTTGACGTGCACACGCTGCGTAATCTAGTGACACGCTGCTACATCGGAATCATTAGTTATATGAGTACAGTGCACGTGACATTGCGTTTTGTGCGTATAATACAGAAAGAATGCATGTTTTTAAATTGCCTTTAATTATTGAGCAAGGTTTCTATAGCTAAGACTGCAGATATCCTTTTGATGTAGATAAAACAATAAGGGTACATTCTATTACATTTAAATTATTAGTCATTTGTTTACAGTGACGTGACATTGAGTTTTGCGTGTATACCCTAAAAAGGGTGCTAATATTTTGTATGCAACTTTCAAAATAGAAATTTAGATACTGACAATGGTATCTTAATTCAGATATTAATTAGTTCTGATGTAATTAAAACCTCGTTGCGTTGACGTGCACACGCTGCGTAATCTAGTGACACGCTGCTACATCGGAATCATTAGTTTATGAGTACTGTGCACGTGACATCATGTTTAGTGCGTATAATCTACTGAAAATAATACATATTTTTAAATAGGCTTTGGATACAGAGAGTGGAGGTCTTTATTTTAATCTATAGTGTATCTTTCATCAGAAGGATGTGGACATCAGTCCACAAAGGGACATGCTATTACATTGAAATCATAATTTATTTGAATAAAGTAAGGTGGCAGTGTGTTTTATGCACATAACAGTGAAAAGGAGTCCTATTTCAGGGGTAATTTTTTTCCGATCGTTAGTAGATTCTGTGACACGCTACTACCTATATCATCATCATTAGTTATTTGTGTACATGTGTTTTTGTGTACAGCCAAGCAACATAGATACCGGTAATGATTTTCGTCTGATCAATATAATTAACATATTATAATTTACGAATAAATGTTTTTGATGCAAACACTAGGGATCAAATTTGTATTAAACATCGTTCTAACATCAACTTTTTATGCATACCTCGGGATCGCAAAACTCTCCGTTATTTATATGCGGGGAGTATGAAACTAATATATTCATCAATTAATTAAGCTGTCACAGTCAGACGTCTCAGATTAATTAGGTTTCGACATGACGTTTAGCGCCGAACTTCGCTCTGTTGCCAATATTTATTATTAATATCTTAATTTGTGTGTGATTTTAACTGTCTTATTGAAACAGTTAATTAATGACTAACATTTTACTTTATATCATTTATATTTACTTAAGCATTGCTCTCTAGAGTAGGGGTAAAATAATACCTATGAATAATGTTGTATCAGTAATAAATACGTGCTAACTCGAGGCGTTGTTTAGAAAGCTCTGCGGGAGGTAGCGGCAAACGTGATATAAATGGGTGATGGCTTCTATCACGGGAGTTACCTTGCTTTTGGTAAGCTAAGCTATCTAGCTGGGAAAGCAACCTACCAAAGTATTTTTTATTAAGTAACATTTTAAACACAGCTCCAAAAACTGAAAACTCTTTTTATAGTATAAAGACATTAATAATTTCAATTTTAATTAAAATATAAAAAGCTTCTTAAGTTTTATAGATGTCTACTGTTTTTATAATGTATCACTACCCAATAAAGAATTTTTTAATCTCATTATTTTTTTAATTAAATGAAGTAACATAAAACGAATGAGCAAATTCAACGCAAGTTCCCACTGAACAGTCCGTTTCAAATAGTCAGCAAAAGCACTGTAAAAAAGACGAAACAGTAATTAACCATGAAGATGTCTACATCTAAGTCACTAACACATAAATTTTACCCATTTGCAATAAAAGTCGAACGGAATCGAAAGGGACGGAAACGGATGATCAGCAAATTGCGAAGAAACGTAAACCATTCGCATTTGTCATTAAAATGATTAAAGGACGTCATTAAAATGATTAAATCGAAAAAGCACAAACACAAAAGTCAAAGACAAATACTCCCATAGTTTTGACTTTAATTGTGTATTCCTGTGGCGTTCTCGTAGATTTTACAAACAAAATATACATCCTCAATATTTAACCAAACTTTCAAGGTTTAAAATAATGTGTAAAACGAAAAAGGTTTTATAATTTATGATTATTTTTATTATATTTACATTGAAGTATAATACTGACCTAACGTATAATAACTCAAATATTATATTTAATAGAAGAATGATCCAATATAATATTCTAGACAACAGACTCTATTTCTGTTCCTTTCAAAGGGTCGTCATTTATATCGCTTATATCCAGCAAATTAATCAAATTATATCAGTAAAATTTTATATGTATATTAAGTACATCACTGAAGCTACTACTATCCATACTTCGCTACAATAGGAACATTATTTTACATGAATTTTCCTGTTCCAGCGAAATGACGATATATAGGCGCGAAACGATATATTTGTCGTAAAAATGTTTACGTGAGATATATATGCGTAGCTATGGACGTTTATGACACATATATCTCGAATAAGACTTTGTGCTATGCATAATATATTTTTATAGTGCAACGCTTTTCTCGTAGTCAGTACAAAACTGCTTTTGGAAGGTTAACGTGTAACGTTGTAACGTTACACGTTATAATATAATATAATTTAACTATTTTTTATTCCTTGCATCAATAATATTTATCAATATATAATCTGTTCAAACTCATTTTTTTTGTCTATGCAATATCGATTTTTAAACTGTTGTCAAACTGTCATGTCAAACGTCATTCGTACTAGATGATCTGTGGTTCCGCCATACTTCCAGCTGGGGTATATAAGGTCGAGCGCGTATGCGCCGGGTCCTTCTTTTTAATTAGAAAAATCCTTGCAAGTGGACACCAAATTATATATATATATATATAGTACTCGTGGCAGATATATATATATATCTGCCACGAGTACTGTGTTACAATTAATCGTTTAATTATTTAAATTATTTACACTTATTTGTGTTCATATAACCCCACTGGGTAAGTCGTTGAACAATTGCTACAAACTTATTTTATAATTTTAATATGTATTTTTATATTTTCAGTGCATAAGCATATTAATAAATTATTATAATTTATTAATATAGCTTCTTCTTATTGTAAATTGCATACGTATTTGCACGCCTTTGTTCAAGCGCTTTGCTACCTGCATTTTATTATTAATTTTGCAAAACGCTAATTCATTGTCACAAGGCCATTGTTGCATTTATTTAAAGCATCCTATTAATTTTATAGGTTATATTTTACTATGCTATCTTTCCCATTTGCATATATTCTTTTTAATTCTGATTGGCATTTTATACTACACTACTTAAATATTTACTTTTAATTATCCTTTGCCTAGTAATTGTTCTTTCTATGCATTTAAATCTTATTCCTTATTTCTGTGCTTGCTTGTAACACCGTTCCGATTTGCCACCATCACCAATTGTTTTTTTTTATTGGCCGTGCTCCTGACACGTGTCACGCGCGGGGTTGGCAAGTCGGATGGGTACCTGGACGCATGCTCACATGCTTGCCTGATGGGTTTCAGGGTGTCACGCTACGGTTAAGCATCGTTCAACGCTTCGGTTGAAACATTTGTTACGCTACGGGTACATTTTCACGCCACAGCTACATTTTTACGCTTCGGCTGAAGAATTTTGCCACGCTACAGCTGTATCTTCCGGCTTACGGAACCGAGGGATATTTGCTACGTTTGGGAATCTCTGTTGAAGAGATTGTTCGTGTTCCTGCTGAAGGGACACGTTGGCATTCCTCGGGCAGAGCAGCTACACGTGGCCAACACACCTCCAGGCCTTCGCACCCAGGCGCACCCTCCATCCAGCGCCACCCTTTTTATTCAGGGGAGTAACGGCCCTACTTGTAGCAATAGACCTAGGCTCACCACGACCCTTATTCTTTAGATTGTTTAATCTTTAATTGTATAATTTATTTAATTTAATATATATATTGTTGTTGACTATACGGTGTCTTTTATTTACCCCACCCTAAACGTCACACTGAATGGTTATTTTATTTTATTGGTTTCCATACAACTTATAAACTGTATAAAATTGAGGTACAATTTTTAGAATTCTATGTACATAAGTCAAATACATTGAGACAGATAATGTGAACAGTAAGAAAATGTCTATACAAATAATAACATGTCAACTACTTAAAAATAGGGACTTATGTTACTAAGACTGTAAACAGTATTATTCAGTTGCTACGCAAAGCAGTTAGTACCAAAAAAACTGACAAGACTGTTTGAGAATATATCAATAGCATCATTTTATTAACAACTAGCTTTTGCCCGCGGCTTCGCTCGCGTAGACTACAAAATGAACATAGTTGTTATAAAAAAAATATGACATTAATTATATGTATTTAATTTAACGCTCATTTATACAATTTTAAAA
>LQNK01001678.1:175423-189659 GCA_001586405.1 Phoebis sennae | reverse complement strand
TAATGGTAGGTCTGAATGCATATCATCCTAAAATAATAAACGGTAATTTTGTTTACGACACTGAGTCACAAGTAAAGTAAAAAATGCAATACAAATATATTGATTTGCTTTTGGTAACCCTTCGGTATATATCCCTTCAAATAGTATTAACATGATAATATAGGTTACTGAACCAAAGTAACAGACATTTCTTACTTACGGTTTATTACTTCTTAGCAATGGAAATTTTTAATTTGCACGAAATACTCTGCGTACAAACTCATTATGCATGGGGGGGGGGTTACTCGTGATGTCTTATACGGAATACTACTAACGAATACTTAAAGTTTATAATTATTTGAGAAGTAATTGCTAAAACAATTGGTAAGGCGGCGTGTAACGTAAGCCTCCATCCCACGGGAACCATTTGATTTTCCGGGATAAATCATTCAAGTAATGTTAATCCATAGTATAATCAGCAATTGTGTAAATTTTCATCTCAATCCATGCAGTAGTTTTGGAGGAGTAGATGTTCAAAGAAGCAAACAGATAGACAGATAGACAGACAGACAGACAGACATGAAAGAAAAAAAATATTGATTTGCCTTCTGTATCCCTTATATTAATGCCCTGTATTAAAATTTCCCCAATATATTCAATGTACAAATTCGGACTTGCTACGATTTTATTATATGTATTGATTGCGAAAATATAGCAATTACATATACAGTTTTGATGCAAACAATTTATATTGCAGCACAAAGCAAATCGTATTAATATGTATGTGTGAACTTGCATCTGCTATAATTTAGTTTTAAACAACATTATAAAACATATTAGTTTGCATTATTGACAAGTAATATATGAATATGTTTAATATAACGTTTAAATTTCATATTCATTATAAATTAATTCATGTTTGTCATACTTTATACCGTCATTTTTTAAATTGGAAAGCTCATAACGATAATAAAAAAAACATATATAAATACTATTTGCCATTATATACACGCTTATGGTAAAATGTTTAATTCATTCACTGTTAGGAAATGTCTTGAAAACTGGCATCCTTGAAATGAAAATCAATATTTAACATGACAATGGCCGTAAAGTCCACGCGTCGTTTCAAGAACTTTGAAGTTTCACGCACCGGGAATTGACGAAAACTTTCATTGACTTAGGTCTCGTGAGTACATTGGTAAACGTTGTACGTTGCAGCATTTTTTATTTTTTGATGACAATATTAATAGTGTTTCTTGTGACTAAAGATAGGAAAAATGTTTTATATACCTATATCTACAACCTATTGTTGTGTAGCAAAATACTTAAAACTTAAAAATATTTAAACTCGTGTTAAAATGGGATTAAAAACAGGTTACGAAATTGAAATATAGTGTAGAATATTTTTTAATTTGTTACCTAATTATAAATTAAGTACAAACTTCAATCACTCTATAGAAGGACATGTCTTGAAAACAGGTATCCTTGAAATGAAAATCAATATTTATCACGACAATAGGCGTAAAGTCCATATCAAGAAGTTTGACGGTTTACGCACCGGGAATTTGCGACGAGAACTTCGATTGACTTTGGTCTCGTGGGAACATTGGTAAACATTGTACGATGCAATATTTTATATTTTTTGTTGACATTATTTTTAATGTTCTTTGTGGTTTAAGGTAGATACAATGCTTTAGATATCTTTAACTTAAATTCAAAAACTTCAAAAATGTTTAAGCTCGTGTTAAAACTTAAAATATGATAGAAACAGGCTGTGAAATTGAAATGTTTTGTATTTTTTTTAATTTGTCACCTAATTATTATTTAAATACATTCTATACTTCAATCCCTCTAAGGAAAGACATGTCTCAATAGTGATTTTCAATCACGAATAGAGCACGACAATGGCCGTAACGTTCGTGCGTCCATATCATTTAACGTTTCACGCACCGGGAATTCGTGACGAGAACTTTCATTGACTTAGGTCTCGTAGAACCATTGGTAAACATTCTACGTTGCAGTATTTTATATTTTTTGTTGACAATATTAATAGTGTTACTTGTGATTAAAGATATAAAAAATGTTTTAGATTTAGGTTGTTGTGTAACTAAATATCTAAAACTTAAAAATGTTTAAACTCGTGTTAAAATGGGATAAAAACAGGTTATGAAATTGAAATATAGTGTAGAATATTTTTTAATTTGTTACTTAATTATAAAATGAATTACAAACTTCAATTACTGTAAGTATCCTTGATATAAAAATCAATATTTACCATGACAATGGGCGTAACGGCCATATCAGGAAGTTTGACGGTTTACGCATCGGGAATTCGCGTCGAAAACTTTCATTGACTTAGGTCTCGTAGGAACATTGGTAAACATTGTACGTTGCAGTATTTTATATTCTTTGACGTAAATGTGTAGAAATGTATATGAGCGGTTGTGTTTTAACCGAAATTCCTCCATCGATCCCAAAGATTAGTTACGACATAATATAGATATGTAAATTACTATCAGATTCCTATTAATGTAATAACGGTATGTAAAAGTTTAGATTATAATATTTATTATTGATAAAAATTACGTTATTACGTAAGTTGTTTGTTTGAAGATTTGTTCTAATTAATGAAATAAGATAAAGGATACGGATATTCAGAATTAAAGATATTTTCATGAAATATATATTTTTCAAGTACAAAAATATATTTCTTAGAAAGAATAATCCTCAATGACTTACTCAATTTTAAGCATTTATTTAAATTAAATTATTAAAATTTAGGTATTTGTTCGTTTCTCTCCCAAAAATAAAAACGAATATCAATAAAACAAACAGTGATACAAAAAAGCCATTATCACAAAATAGATAGGTGCAGAAGTTAAACTCGTATGGAATTCACTTTTCATATCTACGCGCATCCGCAAACACGTGTCTCAAACGGATGAAGTTCGCGTCCAGAATGGTCCGAAGTAACCTGAGATAACATGCCGGTGAGTCGTATCAACGTGTGCGTTGGTCGAGCGTGACTTGTATGGAGCTTGACCTCTATAGATCTTTGTGCTAACTAATTAATAACTAGGTGACACCAATAGTGATGTAGTACATTATAAACAACAATTTCATCCGAACTATCAGACCGTTTGTAATTAATCAACAATTAATTACCCGAAATGTATTCAAATAGTTGGCCAATACATTTTCCATATAAATTTGACGTGATAATCAACATGTTGAAATGCAAAACGAATTATTTTTAATGTTGATTAACGATGCGTAATTTTACAGTATTTTATTTCATTGGTGATTAATAGTGCGTTGAGTTATTTTTTTTTTATTGTTTGTTAGCCATATTTGTGTTTCTTTAATTTATTTTATACAAAGATATTGCTTTTTTTCAAATCAGAAGAGCATAGAAGTTATTTAAAACATATAGTTTCGTAAACGCAAAATCCTTGTGTATCTATTCAAGTCGTACTTTTGTCCATGATCCAGTTGATAGATACAAAATATAAAATTTAATGTCCAAGATTCAAATCAATTCCATTTTTAAAAAACAATTGCGCTCACCGAGCGGATCGTTCAGGAACAGAAAACTGAAGCTTAAACATAGAAAGTCATTATCTTCGCGGTCTCAAGCACTATAAACTCCGATGAGCTTCGATTCTTTATAATAGAAAGGAAAAAAAGATTTCAGAATAACGAGAAAGACCAAACGGAGCGTAAAGCCTCGTTCGATCCGATCATTCGACCATGATTTTAAGGTTCTATCGATAGAATTAATCTTTATCGTTGGTCTAGTGTCCGTTTTGAAAAATAAAAGAATGCCATTATTTTTTCTTTGCGTTCGGATAGTCGTCTGTATCTTATAGGTAAGTTTGTCAGTTTTTTTGAAATATGTTTTGTTTATAAAAACGGCATAATACACATAGTGTGGTTAAAATATTTACTGATTTGGATTTTGCCCTAACTGACGCTTTCTCCACTTTCAAATAGTCAGTACATAAAAAAATTGCCAAATACCCTAATTGTGTTATTAAATTATTTCCTTACGTTGGTTCGCTATTAATTATTACATATTAATTAAATCTAATAAACTGCAAAATTTATATAAGTGCTGTGCACTTCTATAAGTGACGATCTCACTATAAATAGTTGGTAAGATGTAATTGTTGTCATGAGTGTTTTAGTAGATTAATAGTTCAAGTAGTCGTTGAAGTGTCTTACAAGATAAATAATTGACCATTTTCGACTCAAAATATCTTAAAGATGTCAAAAAAATTGTTAACATTTAAAGTTTATACTACTTAAAAACGTTTAAATTTATTGTTAAAAAGTAAGCCAAAATCAATATGTAATAACAAGAATAATATATTCATAAATTAAATAAATACTTTACCCAAATATGTACATTATATTTCTACTATTCTGAATAATTAAAGCTTTAGTATTCATAAACTCTAAAGTTTGTTGAAATGGAGTTATGAATTCCAAATTGAACTTTATAATTTCCGTTTTATAAGTACTACACTCAAAGGTGTAATTGAGAAGAGAACAGGGATTAATTGAGGCAGAAATGTATCATGAGTGCAGACGAATGTTGGTGCAAAGCTACGCAGGCGCGTTTTCTACCCAAATCGCAGTGACGGTTGTTCCATCACTACGAGCACTCGTAGCGCATCCCTAATCGGTTAAATTTCCGAACGATTATTACTGGCTGTTTAAAAAAGTTCGCCTCATTCAACGCGCTGTAAAAACAAATTCCAACAACGTTCCAAATTTGAAATATTTGTCAGAAAAAAATGTGTAGTGACTTCGCGCTCATTTATTCAAAGTTTGCAAATTCTTTCGTGAAAGTGTTTTGTTTTATCTGGTGTTAAGTGCGTGAGGTTGAAAACTTTGTGATTAATTTAACTTTGAAGTTTGTGGTCATCAGCGGCGAAGTGAAACATTGCCGATCATCTTTTATTATTGCTTTTGTGAGAAGAAAACTTATTGCCCGGTAAGTTAAGCAATTACGTATATTAAATTGTAAATATTTATTTAGTACAATTTTATGAGGTAATAAATAGCACGGGAAAGAGTTTTACGAGTGTCGTTTACAACATTTTCAGTGACATGCAATCGTAAAATGCTTTTAATCTCAGGGAACGGTAGCTTAATACCGGACCTTTGAGCGTAATAGCTTTACAGCCTTCGTACTGGACCTTTTCAATTAAATAATTATAGAAAGTAAGGCGTGTATACAAAGAAAAAAACTTGAGTCTCACATCCCCAAGAGAGCTTTAACAATAGTCACTACCGCTGCGTACTCTTTTATATTATTTTTCATAATCTTAGTATGTTTGAATTTGAGAAGTTTACAACACATTTATATTTTTAAGTTTATGCAGTATAATTTTCTAAAATTTGAGTTTTTAAAATATATTAGCGAGTTATAAATTGTCGTGGCGTTGAATTATATGTAAATTATAATTATTTTTATTTTTTATTGAAAAAATATTAAGGAATTGGTTTTCTATTTAATTAGATATTTAAATGGAATCAATATGAAACATGAGTAAGATTTCCCATAATTGCCTTTTTTACATTGTGTTAAAATAAAAAAGAAACAACAGGTTATTTGAGAAGGACCCACAAACTTAAAATAATGCTCTCTAATAAATATTCTATGGTTTATGAAACAATAATAGTATCAGAATTAATTTGTTTCTTCAGTTAAGTTATAGTTTCATAGTTATAATTGGTTTAATATTCATCCCTAGATTTATAATCAAATCTATTCTTATACTTCAGATAAGATAGTGCACTATATAAGAAGAAAATAATTTAAAAGGAACGCAACCGCTACTTTTTTTTATAAAAAATTTCATTTATTTTTTATACAACAAAAATGTAGTACCTTTTTGTAGGTAGTATTTATGGAATTCTTAGTAAAGGACCAAGCCTTTAATATTAATAGTTTTATACAAAAACTCCTGGAGTATCCTTACTAATTTTATATCTTATCTTTTTTTCAATAGCGAACTTTGACAACATCTCTACAAAGAAACATTGAAGATATTTAAAAAAAAAACTACTAATAACTTAAATGAATATTACTGTTCGAAAATATAGTAGGTCATCATACTGTGCAAAGTCGAAAGAGCGTAAGATCATACACCAAGTATAAGAATAACATAAACTGTGTGAAAATTATATGTATAGCAAAGATTATTCACCTGCCATGCTATCAGGGATAAGTGTTAATTAACGGCCATTTTCAATAATGTATCAATGATTACACAAGTCTGCAAAAATAAAAAAGTTAAAAGCTGTTTCGACTTTTTTAGGTAATTCTTATGTTTTTGGGTGTGCTGAACCCGAAAATAACTTAATTTTGTCATAGAACGTCGAGTTTTCTAACAATTTAGGTATCTATATTAAACAAGTCCTCATCGTAAAATGAAAGATAATAATTGATTAAATATTTCTTTTTACTTAAAATTGCGAAACAAAGCTTATTTTTTATTTAAAATACATGCATACTAAGCACTGGCACATTTCTTTTTCCCCTTGATACTCTTTTTAGTACATTTTCGCTTGTAGGAAGCATTTGGAAGGTCTCTCTGAAGCGTCCAGCAGTAGTCTGCCATTATCGAGACGCTCCATCGTCCCTGGTCTTTTTTTCCATTTCCTTAATATCTTAGTGAAATCGTTTACCTTTCTCTTCACTCACATCTTCTATATTTTCTGGAAATTTGACGAGGTCGGAATAAAGAAAATGTACTTTAAGATTCATTAGGCAACCTAAAGCTTTTTTCAAGTTTTTAACATTCATTTGATGATTTGCTTGTAGTTAGGGTCCTTATTATTGCCTAAAAATTTCTCTACGACCTCTTTAAAGGCAATCTACCCTTTTTTTGAGGATCCACCATAGTTTTGATGAACTATGGATCAGCAATAAGCCAACAAAAACACTTTCCCTTATTTTTGCCTCTGAAAGACCTGGAAACCGTGAAACTAAGTATTTGAACCAATTTCCATCGCTTGGAAGAGACTTTACAAATGCTTCATCAATCCCAGCTTACGTTAAGCGGTGGTAGAAGAACTTCATGAGGAGGCACTAAAGTTTCATGCAGGACGTCATTTTCGCCAACTATAAGCTCCCTTGGAGGCCAAAATTTTTGGTCCAGTGATTTACTCGGTCTCTAATGTCCCATAGACACAAAAAGCAGGCAAGTAGTGGCCTATATACAATCAAGAACTGTTTCCAAAATAAAATTATACCTATAAAATAAAAACTTCAACTTAGCCCAGAAACCCCTTTTTACGATTAAATTTTGCGATTTTCTAAATAACCTGACGTTCTAGAATTTTTTGAGTATTTTTTTTAGTTTTCAGCACACTTAAATACATATAAATCAGTTTAAAACATCCAGACAGCATTTTTGTTGCAGATCTGTGTTATGGGTTGATTGTTGTGTCAGATTATATGACAATAGATAGACAAAAGTCATAGCAAATGTATCCGTCGTTAGGATTTGGAAATCAAAGTAGGTGCAACTAGATAGATTTGTCTGACTTTAGTAAGCAAAAGAAGGTATAGATAGAATATTGAAAACGGCCGTAAATCTATACAAATAAAATTTAATAAATTAAAAATATTAAAAATAATTAAAAATATTATCTTCCTGCCTCGTTTTTTCGTAGGGGTACACTCGTACCCCAGAGTACCTACTGTACGGTTCTAGGGTTAAACATTCAAGGAAAAGATACTTCTAAAATTATGATTTTAGAAGTATCTTTTCCTACGGTGGCAGGGTTATGACCCTGCCACCGTAGCTTTACGTAGTCATGTGAAATAGTGACATGGGTAAAGTCAATAACTTTTACTCACATCTAATATTACACATGAATGATCAGAAATAGTAGGACGTATCCATATTTTTTTTATCTTAAATTTTCAGAAATATTTTATATAATCTGCAGTGATGCGTTGCCGGCTTGAAGGAAGTGGAGGGGATAGGCAGAGGGTTAATGATGGGAAATCGGGAGAGGAGCACATCAGGGTGGGAGAGGAATGGGATGGGAATATAGTTCATATTTTTATATTTGTATTTATTTTATTTGAAAACTGTTCAGCGTAGCTTCACTCCTAGAGAAAAATGTTTCATAGCTTTCCTCACTTAAAAGTCTGTCTAACATAAAATATTATATCTTTTGAAATCGGACAAACAAAGAAACAATCAAACTCTTCAACTTTATATTAAAAAAGTATAGACAAATTGTATTCAATCTCAATGAAAAGCTAAAATAACTTGATAGTGAAGCACATGTGGTGAAAGAATAATTCAATCACACACACACCGAAACCGAAATTATTCATAAATATTTATGAAAGAGCGCGTAAAATATTTGTAAAATGAAATTGAGACGAATAAGAAGCACCTGTATTTCTGAAATTGAAATTCACGTCACGTAACGAGTCACAATGAAGACAGATCAATATTGACGAGATGAGCGGTGCACGTCTGAAACCTCGATAAAATATTTATACGAAACTATGACAGCCCGCTTGTTAGGCTCGTTGCCTCTTACTGCTAGTGTCCTATACATCACCTATATGAAACGGCACGAATCTATATATATATAAAAATGAATTGCTGTTCGTTAGTCTCGCTAAAACTCGAGAACGGTTGAACGGATTTATCTTATCTTGGTCTTGAATTATTCGTAGTCCGGGTCCACGCGAGCGAAGCCGCGGATACAGCAATGGTCTATTGCGCAGGAGAGTGTGGGTTCGATTACGAGTAGAAAATTATGATGTGATGGACATTGTAATTTTCTACTGTCTGTCTGGGATATGTATAGTATGTATGTATTTAAAAAAAAAATATGTTTAAGTATCAGTTATCTAGTTTCCATACTACAAGCTTTGCTTTTTTTGGGACTAGGTTGCGTCGTGTTAATTGTCCAGAAATTTACAAAAAGACTATATATATGCTATTTACCAAAAATACCAGTAGTAAATCTTAAATTTTGATAATATAGAGAAATTTATGTAACCTTTTTAAATTTTGTTTTTTTAATTGATATAAAAAATCTACAGCTAACATTTTATTGTAATCAGACGAATCGTAGCCATATATCGTAAGCTACGACTTCAGTTTGTAAGTAGTATTATTTGAATAAGTACATTTAAATACAGACGTTACACAGAATCAATATTTATATTGCATGAGTACCAACGTCTGTATTATATTTAGGAAATTACTATTTCCATTCCTTTCATATTGCAGCACAGAATATTACTTGCAGTATCACAATGTATAATTTAAAACTATTTATAAAGAAAAAAGTTTTATAGATAACTAGGAGAGTTTAGATATCCATAATACAAACTGCGTACGGCTGAAGTGCCGCAAAGTTGGATACGCGGCTTAAAATACTTGTAAAAGTGAATAAAACGACTTCCATGTTCAATGTAAGTCCGATATTACTTGCTATCTTTCCCATACAAGTCTAGACAAGTTGATTTCATTTTAAGTGGAATTGAATGTCGACTGATGCCAATTTGTTTCGAAATAGAGTTGCCATGTTTATTGTTTGAATTAAAACGAACTTTGCTTTTCGCTTGGGGATAAGTAGCTTCAGTTATTGTCGGCCTTAATGAAATGCCTAAGTGCCAAACCCTTTGCAAATTTTTAACAAACTTTCAAGCCTTTCTGGGTGTTTCATTTAATGCCTTTATTATTATGGAGTGTTTTTTATTTAAAAATGTTTTCGACATCTTGCTGATAAGTATGTATACAAGTCGTTTTAGCCATATGTATTCCACTGTTAGATACTGACCACCTCCTAAGATTGCTAAAGGAAACCTAAACAAATGTGATTCTATATCGTTCTTATTTGTAAAAAAACAATGTTGGTGTACCTTTATAGATAAATAAATAATTAATAAATATATACAACCTTCATCCAGTGGCTCCTTTCCACTTATAATCAAGTCATCAGTCTAACTTATGAGAAGTTTACCTGATGTGTAAGTTTAAATAATTGAAAGATATTTTTATAAAGGCCAAATTAAAATGGTTCAATGCTGATATTATGACCATACGACGTAAAATATACAGCAAAGGTGTACCACAATTTAAGAAGTTATTTGTAGCAGTTATATAAAATAGAAATGTAAAAAGTCGGTTTTCGGTCAATCTAATTTAGCCTAGACAATAAATCGGTCCGGGGCGTTGTTTTTGAATAAACTTTTTGTTTCGATAACTCGTTTGCAACATTTGCCCGAAACAGGCGGACGCTTCGGTAAAGTTTAAACCCACATTAATACTGTTTTTATTAAATGTAAAGCGTTTGTTTCCTGCACGATATTTTAACGTTGACATTGTTGATATACCACATTTGTTTTGAAACCTTCATCTGTTTGATCTTTCGGGGCCATTTTTTGCACCACTACGAATTTAAAACTATGATAACTAATTGTTTTTTTTTTATTTGGCGCTAAGGTCAACAATCTCTCTCGCATTTTCTTACTCAGTTCTTTCATTATAAGGAATATGAACCCTGTAACAGATGGTCATAAGAGTACAAATTTACTTTCAACTCGATAAAATTCGTTTACCTATGCTCTAACGTCAAAAAATATGTCAAAATATTAATATAATTGTTATTAGTTTGATTAAATAAAGTCGAGACAGTAAAATGATACAGATCAGTGGATCAAATGGCAGAGAGAACGAGTCGCTAATGTAAATTGTATCTAGGTCAAGAAAGGTCTTTTGAGAATTCAGCCAATCTTGCTTTGTTCAATTTTTGGCAAGCCGTTGAAAGAAATGGTGATGCAAGATCGCAGAAACATTCCTATCTTATATCTTAGTTTATAATATATTAATTTATTGAGCTTATTTAAAAGAACTCCTGTCTACTTGTCATGTAAAAACTAAAGTGGAATAAAATATCAACCGAAAAATAATTTTAAGTATTCCCGATTTAAATAAATTAAAACGTTAAAAAACAGTGGATAAATATTTTGTTATCATATTTTTCATTTTTTTATTACAAGAATATAAAAAGGCATGTCCGCAACTCAACCAAAAAAACCTGACACTGTCACGCGCTACATTTTTACGACTTTAGAAGCGTATATCTCTTAAAATATTTATTTAGCAAAAAACTTATTCAGAAACCTCTATTTTATTTTAAAGATCTCTATTTTTTCTATAGATATAGAACATACATGATGCACATGAACATGCATGGTTTGGTTACTGTTTTATAATAATTATGTAAAGATACACATTCAGATATTATTTTAACTGTTTTCTAAATATTACAACTTCATATAAAATACTTATGAGTAAAAAATAAACTGATCTAAATTCAACTTAATTATAAAATATTTATAGTTAGTATAGACTAAAACCCAGTGTTAAACTATATCAAAAAGAACCATCTAAAAAATATAAGTCAAGATCATTGTCACTAACAATTAAAATAATAAAAGATCCCAAAATTTCCTTTGTATTTATCGTAGTAATCAAATATTCTTCTATCGTGCATATAATATTTACAGAAAACTTGGGTCATGGCAAATGTGTTGAAACATTTTCCTTAATAATCCAGCGTTACGATAATCCATTGATATTCTTACTAACGAGTTTCTTATTTCTCTCTGCGTCACGTCGCTTCGGGTGAGCCAACGAAATATTTTTGAAATTGGTTCAGCGGAAAATAACGATGAAGGCATAACATTGAAAAGCTTTACGTTTTGTTTTTTCGGTATTTCATTTTAATGACTTTATTGCAATCATCAATCAACGCAATATTGAACAACAACAATATCTGGATAAACGCTAATAGGGACGCTTTTTTGAAGATAAGTTAGATCTATATATCTTGAACATCAGAAATTATGTTCTTAAAAATGTTCCAAAAGAACGCCGTTTTTAAACGTGTGGCGACGGATTTGAATACATGTGTCGCAACCCCATTTCAGTGGGTGTGTTTCGTACGATAAGCTGGTGCCCAGAGGCTTGCCTTACCATCCCATTCCTCTCCCATCCTGTTCCGCTCCACTCCCAATTTCTCATCATTAATCCTCTCCCTACCTATTTCCTTTCCTTCAAGCCGGCGAGGCGACGGCGATACTTTGCTGTTGTGGATGATCATGGGCTGTGGTCGGTCATTTAACATCAGGTGAAACGCTTACTCCGCTTGCCCGCTGTAACATAAAAATCTTTTTTATAATGTTAACCGTAAAAAAACAGTAAAGGCAAATGGTAAACCATGCTTAAATAAGTATCCTTAATTCATTGACATCCATAGACGAGCTTCGTCTAGTATCAGTATAGTTTAACATGCGGATATCCGATAAATAGGTCGTATAAATTCAGTCAATTGGGCGATATTTTATGCGGACGCAAGCCGACTCTGCGAATACTTTTGCAGTTAATGCTTGTTGAAAAACTGCAGGATTTCTTAAATTTGTAAGAGACTCATATATTTTCGTGTAGTCTTAGTACCAAAGCCTTTTTATGTCCCATTGCTGAGAATAAAGCAGTTCTCAATTACGAAATGTGAACCAAGTTTTATCTTCTGCTTTATCATGCGGGTTAGCTGAGTATATTGTAAATTTAAGAAAGTCATTCTAACAATAATTCAAGAATACGTAAGAGCATATTCTTAAGTAAAGTTTTCAACTAAAATCTGCATTATTATGATATTTCTTTTGAACAATATTTTATTTGATATACTGAATATATTTTACGACGTTAAAACAGTAGAAAAACGATTTTGTTGTAGCAACCACAGGGGCGTCCATCATTACGTTTTGGCATCGAAAACTACAAGAAAATGATGACCCCATAAATAATAACGTGGTTGTAACACCCAATATACTGGAGCTCGTAAAACGAATCGATACAAGGCTGATTTTATCACGCCTCTTCTTTTATAACATTTTAGTGCTATGAAACATGGGCTTTGATTTCTTAATACAGAAATATACTTACAATCTGACATGACATTTATAACTCTGTTGAATAACACTCTTCATTTATATATTTAGAAGGTTTCAATAGTTTTGACATTCTTTGCCGTCCCATATTTTTGTGAATATATTTTTTATTATGTTACATTTTATTTCCGTGTTTAGTGGACGTAAAATCCCTATTAAGTCGAATATATTTATCAAAATAGCAATGTTTCATTTCATCTACTTTTTCACAGAAGATAAAAATATGCAAATTTACTATGAATGAAATTTTATTTTTTCATTAGCAAAACCTGAATAACCATAATTAATAATAGAGTCATGAAGTTACGTTTGTATTTAGATTGACGTTTACGTAAAATATCGTGATCTTAATATTATAAGAATTTAATATAATGTCAACAGCATGTTAAGAACTTCAATATCAGCTCCATTCTCCAGTTTCAATACAACGCAAAAGTAATTGAAATTAAATGAATAATTCCGAAAATTTGAAAACTTGAGTTTTTTTTATTAAATTTTGTTTTTACGAAGCAAGAATCGACAACATGGAACGTTTACATAATGTGTTCGGAGTGCTTCTCGAAGTCTATCGAAGGATGATTGATTGCCATCCAAAGGCGAACCAAGGGTTCCATCGCCTTACATCGCTTACCTTTTAAATATATTATTAGTCTGGAATTTAGGCTTAATATACGTAAATCGATAATAAATTTCATTGTATCTTTTGTCTGATGCTCTTTAATTGTAGTCTCAAA
The DNA here is from genome assembly GCA_001586405.1 of Phoebis sennae. Classification (NCBI taxonomy): domain Eukaryota; kingdom Metazoa; phylum Arthropoda; class Insecta; order Lepidoptera; family Pieridae; genus Phoebis; species Phoebis sennae. The sequence goes on along the minus strand of LQNK01001678.1, from coordinate 175,940 downwards.
TATTTCATTAGGCAAGATTTGATCTTACTGTTACAAAATTATGAAGGAATGGGGAAAAGCTGGTTATACAATTCAATTATTAGCAAGTAACTACACGAGAAGCAGTTATAAAGAGAATCTGTTTATTTTAAGTTACCAATATAATAGAACAGTCTTTAATGATTCAAAGTTTTCTTTATACCTAAAAGTACAGAAACTTATAATTTTGCATGCCTAACATAACCGTTTATAAAACTAATATATTATTTAATATACCCAAGATATTTCGTGACTTTAGCAAAGTTTAAGAATGTGTCGTATATTTGGCTTAGGGTCGTCTAGCCATTCCTAAGTTCTGCGGGATTTGTTTCGTAAATGGTCTAGGATTAAGAGGGGTTTTCAAATAGCTATATGTTACGAGCCCTTTGTATGCCAAGCTTTATCTAGGAACTATTTTTATCATTTATCACATGTGCTAAATAGAAAAAACTCTTGCGAAGCGTAAATATATAAATTACATTCGTTTTCATTCATCACA
>LQNK01001678.1:143246-154549 GCA_001586405.1 Phoebis sennae | reverse complement strand
CACCTGTGTTTGCGCACACACTTGTGCACTATAATATCTCCCGCGCAGTTGGCTGAACTCTGTAGAGATTGGCCGCCGTGGCCGAAATTCGGTTAGGAGGAACGTTTTCGTTTTATTAGGTGAAACTTATAGGCTACATTTTATTTAAAAAAAATATATTTTGGGGTGGCTCTCCATACATGTAAACGGAGGGCAAAAAAATAAATTCGCGAATACAACATTGAGTGAGGTTTCATTGGAAAGGTCTTTAAAAATTATATCGAGGTTTCTCTTTCTTGCGTTCTCTGCTAAAATAAATATTTTTTGAGATATACACTTCTAAAGTCGTGAAAATGTCATACCACGTGACAATGTGAGATTTTGGTTGAGTTGCGGACATGTCTTTTTATACTCTTAACGTTTAGATTAAGACGTTAAAACACTCAATGAATCCTCAAAACCTTCAAAAAATAACTAACTCTCTGCCCGTGGCTTCGCTCGCGTGGGTTTCTATTTTCTGTATTTTTAAAGAGACGCGCGCTCTGTGAGATTATGGTCAAACCTATTTCCATAGAAAATTATTAAAAAAACAATAGACATGCGCATATATCAGTGGTCCTGCGATCGTAATTTTTTAAAACTTGTGCTCCTCTAAAAATACAGAAATTAGTAGCCCACGCGTGCGAAGCCGCGGGCGGAAAGCTAGTAATAACTTACATATACACGTCTAATGAAAGTCCCTGTTTAAATGAGGAGAAACTAAAAATCAATTATGACCCGTCTCCCCGGCTGGCCTCCAAGTTAAATCTGTCCGTAATGTCTTAACAAGTTACCCGGCAACCTATAATATTCTTAGAAGTTTGAGCAATCATAATATTGCTAGGCAACATAACGAGCGATTACAATTAGTACGAGATTAATATTCAACCTACATTTGATCACTGATTATTTGTTTATTTTTTTGCGTCGTTTGATCATATAAAACATTGTCCACAGACGATAAACTTCGATTCAACGCGCGGTGGTATATCATTAGTGACTGAGAAGGGGATCCACAGTAGTAGTAGACTGCTAGTGCAGTCGGCGCGCACGTCAGATGCGGGCGCGTATCAGTGCGTGCCCGACAACGCGCAGCCCGCGGCTGTGCGAGTGCATGTGCTCACCGGTGAGTGACACTGCAGAACAATTCCTTTACAGATCACTAGACATACTATTAATGATACTCTTGGAGTCTACACGTAGCACAGGTCAGATGCGGGCGCGTACCAGTGCGTGCCCGACAACGCGTAGCCCGCGTCTGTGCAAGTGCTATACGTAGCACATATCAAATGCCGGCGCGTATCAGTGCGTGCCCGACAACGCGCAGCCTGTCTTTGTCCGAGTGCATCTGTTGATTGGTGAGTTATACTGCAGAAATAATTCATTTACCAAATACTCACAATACATACTGTAGCTATGATACTCTTGGATTCTACACGTGATATACGTCAGACGCGGGTGCGTATGATCAGTGCGTGCCCGGTAGCTTCACTGATCGGTGAGTATTACTGCAGAAACAAATTCTTTACAGAACAAATTTTTCATGGTGGTGTATCAGCTATATAGCACTAGTGGTGTGAGGCTCCTTAATATAATTTTTGTCATTATAACTATTTCATTTTATTTAATTTTGGTTGTGTTTATTTATTTCAGGTAACAAATAGCTACAGGGAAAAAATCTTAAATTACCTAAAACTACGCATAAACTAATTCTAATGTACATTATGTTTTGGTATACGGACCGTGTACCTATATGAAACAAAACTTTCCTTCCGTCTAATTTGTATCACGATGCAAATGAAACTGAAATATAAAAATGCAACTGTATTCCTCAGACATACTGACATGAACAATAAAACATGTATAAGTTCACATGTCATTATATTGTGAGCTCTTAAATTTTTCATGCTATATAGAAAACGGTGTTTGTTGTTCAAGACAAAAATATCAAACAAAACTTTATAAACAACGATATAAATCATTTGAGAAGAAAATAAAAACAATTTTGAAAGGTTTCTGTTCGTCGCTAACCGATACCTACATAAAGTAATAGAATGATTGGCAGTTTACGAACGATATTCGGTGCATTGATGCCAACCGTATTTTATGGATTTAAACTAAAATATGCAGTTTTAATATAATAACCTAATATCTTTTGATTATTAGTGAAGTAGAATTATTCTAATGATTTTGCTTAATAAAATTTAACATGAAATATAAAGTCTAATTTCGTAAGATAACATTGTGTGTATGATAACAAAGGCAGCAAATGACCCTTATAACATACATTCGAACGCTATAAGCATATACTAATGAGATGGTAGCCTTTCTATATTATTGTTATCCATATAACAATTATTATTCCACAAAGCTCGCTAGACTACAATAGATCCGTTACAGTATATATTTTGCAATTACCCTGACTATGCTTGTCGTTCCAACTTCTTTGAACTGCCGTTGACAAGCCTCTTGATATCGTATGATTATATGACAAGCTTTACGATGTTTTATTAGGAAGAATACATATGAGACAGCAAAATGCTTGCATTTTCCCATCCATATAACACTCTTATTATTCTACAAAGTTCTCTAGACTACAATAGATCCATTATGGTATATATTATTTTGCAATTTCCTATGCTTAACGTCGGTACAATCTCTTTGAACTGACATTGATAAGTCTTTTGTGCATATCATTAGATGACAGGCTTTGCGATGTTTTGTTATGAAAAGTGCAAATCAGACTATTGTATTTTTAATTTATCCCATCCATATATCTTTATTATTTTTCCATACTGACTACAATAGCCTTGTTGCAGTATAAATTTTGCAATGCCCTTAACGTCGTAAAAATATTTTAACCCTTGACAGATCTGTAGGTATTACATATCACTAGATTTGTTTACGAGGTTTTATTACAAAAATGCAAATCAGACAGGATACTGTCTTTTTCTTCATACTCAGGTCGCATTTATAATTTCACAAAGCTCTCTAAACCACAATAGACTTGAAGCCATTATATTGCAATTCCCCTGGCTATGCCAATCGTGGCATCGTTTCAATTTATTTGAACTGCCGTTTACCAGCCTCTTGGTATTGCGTAGATGACAAGCTTTGCCATGATTTATAATGAAAAGTGCAAATTACACGAGCGTATTTATAATTTTCCCCATCCATAAATTGGTATTATAATTCCTGTATACTGACTACAATAGTCATATTACTGTATCTATTTTATAATTTCCCTGACGTTGTTAAAATATCTTAGAATTGCCGTTAATAAGCTTACAGATATTGCAGATGAATAGCTTTATACTATTACAAACAATGCAAATCAGACAGCGAATGTCTAATTTCTTCCATATATCGCTCTTATTATTCCACAAAGCTCTAGACTACAATAGGCCCGTAACCGTATACATAGATTTTGCAATTCCCCTGGGTTGCTTTACGTCGTTCCAATCTCTTTGAACTGCCGTTGACAAGCCTCTTGGTATTGCGTATCGTTTGATGATAATATAGGCTTTTGTATGTTTTATTACGGAAGCATGATTTGCATAAGTAATTTTTTTTTAAATAAAATTATTTAAGTACCTGGTAAAGGATTTAATTTGCTCTCTAAAAATATACCTACTGAGATCTATTGCATCTTAAATTTTTAAAATATCTTAGATATGGCACAATTGTAGTAGAAGTTATGTTCATGGTATATTATATTTTGGCAATATTTTCCTTTATCAATATAACATTATCTAAGAAATAAATATTTATTCCGCTAAAGTAACCACATCGCACAAAGGTGAAAATCTAATCGTGCGCGGTCAAGCAAATACATCGGATGGGCCAAACATTTGCCAAGATAAGAACAATTTCTGCCAGATCGCCAATGATACGTGAAATTGGATAAAATACAACTTCTATTATGATTGCTTGTCGTTGAATGGACTTCATAAACTTTACGCGTAAATAAATCTTAACTTACTATTCATAGTTCTACGACCACAAACTTGTTTTTATCTAAAGTAAATTTTATTTTATTATTAGTCAATAGGTTATTTATTTATTGCAAGTTTTGACTTTGAGCTGTTTTAAATTAACATAATATGAATATTGTTTATTTTTTTTTCTCGAATAAAAATGATTATATCATCATAATAAATGAAATGTATGTCATTGTACCACTAGGTAATAAATTTCACCTCAATATGTGCTAAAACTCTGCCACGTAAATTCAACTAAAACGCGTAGTTCACTCAATTTCCAGTTCCCAACTTAGTTTATTTGATTTGAAAGAGCATTCCGAAGGACTTAAATTCTATTTGAACCGTTTCAAACCCGTAAGCATAACATATTTCTGCAATCCGTGATATGAATAAAAGTTAAATGGTAAAACGTGATTTTTTTGCAAACGGTAGATATCATAAATCCAATAAAACGGTAAACGATTTATTGTTCTACATTTTATTTTCAGCCTGTATTTATTAATTCACTTTTTACTATAATTCCATACATTTTTTGGTGCATGCTAATGCGTTATTTTTTCGCTACATAAAACTTTAGGGCCCATTTATTTCCATTATGGTTACATTTTGTATGGAATATTTAACTTATAAGTGTTTCGTGACTACTTTTCATAAAATATACAACTGAGATTATGAACTTATTTATAAACGAGATTAAGATTTCAGTCAGGTGATTACGTACATTTTTATCTAAAGTACATTAAGAACCTTCTGAATGGGTTCATTTAGATAATATTAAATAAAGGTTTTTATTTTTATTTTGGTATGCATGAAAACATTGAAGTTGAAGAACGTAAAGTAAGATTTATTATCAACATAATATTAATAGAAATAAATTGTAAGTGAAATTAAATCTTTATAGGAATTAAATGTTTAACTAGTTTAGTAAAAAATCGTAATGGATTTGCGTATCTTCATTGAAATTTCTTTGATAAAGGTCGCTCCTAATACGAATAAAGCCGGAGGCCGCCTTACGGACTTAAGAATATTTAATTGGCGTTGTCCGTAGTCTCAAAGCTTGATTACTAGAAAATATCGTAAAGAATATACCACTAACACAACCTAAATTTCGACTTTGGATGTAACTCCGGGTACTTAAAATTATTTAACTCAACATTACTTCAAGACCAATATCGACAAAAGTGCTTCAAGCATTTTTCGCCTAATTAATTTCTTTATTTCTAGGCGAAAGTCCAGCGGCAATGCAAGGCGGAGCACACTGGACAAGGAACCACGGATTTCCACCAATATTAAGTATAATATGTGCGATACATTTGTGTAAACTTTTGACGAGTGTGATCTGTAAATGAACTCTTAATCAATTGTGTATAAACGTTGTGTTTGAATAAATTTTACGACTAATAAATACTATTCCATAAATGTAACATACATTCCATTTATAAATTAAAATGTGTAAAGATAGATTATCTATAATTATTACGGAAATGTGAGAATTATTTAAAGACCCTGTTTATGATTATTTCAAAGTATGGCTATTATGTCCATGGCGACTTTAAAATGAAACGAAATGAAATTCTTGTTTTTTAGTTTTGTAGTACTTTTTGTTTCGCTTTTTTTTTGTGTAAACTTTCTTATTAAGTTTCTACGTACTGTCATATTTTTTGTATTATGATTCAGAAAGATCCGCAAAGAAAGAAATTTAAATGAACAGAGGAATTCCTAAATAAGACGTAAAAAAAGTTGAAACATAAAGAAAAGTTTTAAATCGTTTAATTTAATTAATTTAAAAATCTTAAATAAAGTTTAATCGGACATAATAGACATAACTTTATTTCAAAAATATTGTGTGATGTAAGACATCGAAATTATAAGTATCTGTGCCAATGCATGGATTTATATCCTAAGTATCAGGGTAACTTTTGTTTTATATTCGATTTCACTGTTGTAGTAAATCTATGTAGTATATCTATAGTCTAGAAATAATATTGTTTTCAAACTCAAAGTTGATTTCAATAAAAGATAAGTTTTTCATGGTTTTTTTAGTTACTCACTCGTTGTTTTCTACCTGTAGATCGCAAAATAATGTACCGTATGTGGAAATTAATCAAAATGTCAAACCCACAGATTAGAGAATAAAAGACAGATGGAGTGTACCGAAGACTCGACTACTCGTACGTACACGTGCATCTGTGTGCGTGTTATGTTACCAGATATTAATAAGAATAACATAATGATAAGTTAAATAATCGTAAGTTATAATTATATGAAAGGATAATTATTTTTTTTGCTTTTGGAAAAAACTTTTACAATTTTATAATAACACAAGACTGCATTTTTTTAGAAAAATTCAACGAAGCCCTCGTGACGTCAAACTAGACAAAATTTTTTGTATTGTCTTGTGAATTTTGTATATATGTTTCGGGGTCACTCAAATCTTCGGCGCACTCCATCTGTTTTTTTTATTCTCTATACTGTAGTACTGAGTAAAGAAACATGCAAAAACAAAAAAAAAACATTTATAATAAAAAGTACTAAAATGGAATTCACATTAAAGAACAAAATAAATACAATTTGTTGCTTCATCTCCGTGACCCGCTTAGTATCACGAAGAGTAAATCCAAATAATAACCAGGATATCCCGTAGAGTAGGGATTATTATAAGCATAAATATATACGTTTCAAATGAATGAATAAAGCGGGATTAAATACACCAGAGGGGAAATGAGAATACATTTATTAGGACTTGTTGCCGGCTGCGCTGTAACCAACATTAAAAGTAAGTATTTATTACTATTTAATGTACCTGCTATTAGTACATAATGTTAAACTTCATTAATATAACGACGTTATTTACGTAAAATATTTTAAAAAGGTACGCGATACGAAAATATAATTTTACTTGGCAAAGTAGCGTAGGTACGCATATAAAAGGTAAGCGGTAAGTTTAAGAGAATCATTGTTCGAAAAATTTGAAATACACCTTTTTCGTAAGCAAATACAATTTCCTTACGATATTTTATATTCGGAATTTATTTATATTATTAATGTAAGCTATATTGTCTCATTTAAATCTTTCACTAACTATAAATCCAAATAAAAAGCTAAGCAGCATAACAGCCCTTTTCAAAGACCCTCGCAATTTAATGAAAAATAACGTACACTTTTGTGGAAATCTCCACGGAAATATACAGAGAAATGACTTCTTTCAAACTTTAAAGGGTCTCAAGAACTGTATTCTTACATGTGACGTTATACAGCTAGTCATAAACACGCCAGTCTAGCATTTTCACCTATTTATTCTAACCCTCTTGACACCTTTTGTTAAAATGTAAATACATGTATGGTACAAAGATTCTTTGAATGTTTAATATAATACCTAACACATTCACAAGCGATGAATAGTTAGAGTAACAAACAATCATTCTGTTTAAATTATTTTCATTTTGGTGTTTATCAAAATAAATCTAAAATATGGACGGCTTTTTTCAAGAAAAACAAGCAGTACTTCACCAGACTGCCTGCCTCTTTACTGCTAATCTATACCACTGCCATGTATAAAAATAATTTAAAAGGCTATATACAACTTCCTTATAGCGAAAAACCATAGGTCGTTAGAATGGATTCTTTTTGACAATAAGATTGATTATTTTGGATTGTGAATATTTATCTGCCAATAACTTTTCATATGAGTATCATACAAGTGTAGCTGATTTCAAATAAACAAAATAAAAATAAATTCTTTTTTGCAGAAAAAAACAATTTTCATATTTCTTATTTCCATCACCCACAGCAACAAAACCCACAAACACTAAAACCATTATGCAGGTAACAAAGGCAAAGGGTACTTTAAACAAAATAAATCGTCCATCGTGTCAAACGTTTAACGATACGATTATTTATGTTTACTATTTCAATAGATACCTCGCTCACACAACTAGACGCAGTCGCCGCCGGCAAGATGCGATTGCGAATGGAGAAGCTGTCTTGCATCCTATCTTCACTCCAAATCGTCGTATATTTTCATTACATAATCTGAGGTTTAGATAATAATTTCCATGTAGTTATTCCATATATATACTTGCGAAAAAATAATAAAAAGTTTTACAAATACAGGTAAAGCGTGCCGAAAAACGTGATAAAGAAAAGTGATTTTTCTCTTCATTCTTACCTCTACTGTTATTCTGAAAAATAAATGAAATAATTAGACATGAGTGCCCATACCATTTTTTTTTACTTAAAGCAACGTTAACAACCTTGGAACGAGCGTTGAGTGAAGGTATCAAAAGTGAAGTGCATACAGGAGATTAATGTTTCTGCCTATTTTGTATATTTTATTTATGTTTACTATTTCACTTGATACATTACTTACACAGCTGCGATTTAATCGTCTTTAACGTTTGTATAGAGCAGTCGTCTTGAAAATTCGATCTACATCATACTCATTTCGTATTTGATTTTCCTCATATATATTCCAATAACGAACATAAATATCAACAGCATTACACAATGCAGGTAACAAAGGGTGCCAAAAAGCAAATAAAACTCGTCCATCGTGTCAAACGTTTAGCCGTATACGTTATTTATGTTTACTATTTCACTTGATACTCTCACAGCTAGACGCGGTATGCCGGCGGCGAGTTACGCTTGAAAGGAACTAATCGAAACCTAGCCAACAGAAAAGTGCTCGTAGTGAGCTGATATATTGCGTACCTCGTGTACTTTATTACACAAGCTTTCATGTTGTGACGTATACTACAATGTTTGTTTATGTTTTTAATGAAAATGTATAAGATTTATATAGAATTTTTCAACTGGGCGTGGTGGTCGAAATCCGAAACTACGAGAAACTAGCAAACTAGCAAACGAACCCATTGGTTTTGAAAAAGTATACACCCTATATTATTACACTAATTACTTCCTCATAATATGTTAAAAGTGAAAATATGGATGTTTAAATGTTTGAATGTTGTGTGTGGATTCGGTGGGAAGCAGTTAGTAAGCAATAAATCCTGAACAGTTATTACATACTTCAAACTTTTTGTTAACAAATACGGCATTGAAATAGATTGAGATAATAATTTAATCAGTTTCCTGGAAACTTCTAGAGTTACTACACCTACTCAATTTTTAACCGACTTTCAAAAAAAGGAAAAGATTCTCAATTCGACCGTATTTTTTTATTATTTTTTTTGTATGTTACTGCAAATTTCCACCATTTATGAACCGATTTCGAAAAATCTTTTTGCATTCAAAGGGAGTCTGTGTAGTCTCATAGAAATTTTTTTTTCGTGTGGAAGATATTCCAAGGAAATCTAAAATCAACCGAATAAGCTCCGCGGTTAAGTTTTAATAATGTACATTCCCATTAAACTCTAACTCTGAGAATGAATTGCGTCTAGCTCTAATGTGAAGGGTTAGTAGGTCACTAAAAATGGATCTAAGATAAAGTCTATTTAAATTCGCAACATCTTCTCAAATTGCAAATAAGTAAAGGCACCGGCTTTGAAAAAAATTTCATAAACAATATAAAGGTTACTTTCTCGTTTTTAGCGTAAAGAAGCCGGTTCTATTTTTTGGCAAAATGTTATTATTCATACAAAACAAATTGCGATAGCTCTGCGCTTAGAACAGCATTATTTATTATTCATATTGATAATAATGGTAATTTTAGAGGTGTGGACTTATACTATCATAATATCTTATATCATACCATTTACTTATTTATAATTCTTGAAAAATACTTTTATAATATCCATTGTATTTAAATGATTTTTATGAAACAATGTAAGCTCCTTGATAATTACAGTACTCACTTACTAGCTTTTATTTTTTCGTAAAAGCACCAGTTTATATTCTTTTTTGAGAATTCAGGCAAGTAATAAGGTTTATAATATTTTTCCATTTTGAAGATATTACGAGTTTATTTTGTTTAAAAAGAAAGGTTTTGATATTATTAACTTCTGCATTGATTCATTAAAATTTAGGTTAAAATGATACCCGTCTGTACATACAAAAACTACAAATCAAAATTGTATATCACTAAAATCTATGAAATTGATATTAAAACTCAAGTTCAAAACCCATATTTAAATTTGATTTAACTTTATACAAGTAAATACAATTTAGATGTTCCCAACAACAAAGAGGTCCTAAATTGACATTTCCATGTTTCTGGAGGTTGGGATCAAATTTGCAAATATTATGTATCTTTGATTTTGCGCGAAGACGAGAAGATATATGAACTGGAGGAGGAACTTAAGGGACTCCACTGGGGTATCCTGGGATTATCGGAAGTTCGAAGGCAAGGAGAGGACACATTAACGCTTAAGTCTGGAAACTTATTATACTACCGCGAGGGAGACCAAAAGTCTCAGGGTGGTGTTGGGGTTTTAGTGCGCAAATCGCTTATTAACAACGTCATCGAGATTGGTAGTGTGTCGAGTAGGGTAGCGTACCTTATACTCAGAATCACCAAACGGTATTCGCTGAAGGTTATACAGGTATATGCGCCCACGTCGACACATCCAGACGAAGAAGTAGACAGCATGTATGAGGATATCGCCAAAGCAATAAAAACCTGCAAAGCATACTATACTGTTGTTATGGGCGATTTTAATGCGAAAGTCGGCAAGGAAGACACCGATAATCTAGAATAGGGCAGTTTGGGATTGGACAGCGCAATTGGAGAGGACAAATGCTCGCGGACTTCATGGAACGAGAGGACCTCTACCTCATGAACTCGTTCTTTAGAAAGAAGGCGCAGAGAAAGTGGACTTGGATGAGCCCGGATGGATCTACAAAAAACGAGATAGATTTTATTTTATCAACAAAGAGGAACATTTTTAAGGATGTCTCTGTGGTCAATATGGTTAAAAGAGGAAGCGATCACCATTTAGTAAGAGGCACTTTAAACATAAATATTCGACTGGAAAGGTTCCGGCTCGTGAAGTCCATGTTCCGCCCAGTACGTGCTACTAACCAAAATCAAGATAGCTTTCAGATCGAACTGCATAATAAATTTGAAGCCTTAAAAGATCTCGGCAATGTCGATGAATTTTATGACGGCTTAGTAAAAACAATAAAATCTTCGGAATCCAAGCATTTTAAACTGACCCACAAAAGAAAGAGCGAAAAGATATCAGATTCCACTCGAAAACTGATGTAAGAGCGCCTTAAACTTAGGTTGCAAATCTCAACAGATAGCGCACATTATTATCGGCTTAATAGGCAGATATCAAAATCTCTAAGATATGATATACGTAGAGCAAACACCATGTTTATACGCGAAAAAATCGAACAAAA
>LQNK01001678.1:91741-142953 GCA_001586405.1 Phoebis sennae | reverse complement strand
CGTGATAAGATCCGGAACCAGGAAATCCGCAAGAGAACTCAAATCACTGACATAGCTCAAAGAGTCTCAAGACTGAAATGGCAGTGGGCAGGCCATATAGCCCGGAGAACAGATGACCGCGGGGGCATCCAAGTCTTGGAGTGGCGACCTCGGACAGGGAGACGCACTGCTGGACGTCCTCCTACTAGGTGGACGGATGACCTGGTTAAGACGACCGGAACCAGACGGATGACCAAGGCCAAAAACCGATCATTATGGCGTACTTTGGGGGAGGCCTATGTCCAGCAGTGGACGTCTTCCGGCTGAATGGATGGATGGATGGATGGATGGATGGATGTATCTTTGATGGGCGGCACGTGTATATCATAAGCTGAAGTTTTGACACTTGGTCTTTACCATCACATATAGGATAAGGCCGGCCACACACATGCTGAATTTTCAGAATCTGAATAAAATTCGTAATTTAGAAAGGCCAGTATACCATACAATATCGGCTTGCTCCACACATATCCTAATTTTTCAGATTCTGAATTTCTTAGATCGACCTGTAAGGATCTGAAATCAGATCCTGAATTCAGACAGACATTCAGCATGTATGAGGCCGGCCTAAAACAAAGTTGCTATCTCTGTCCCTATGTCCCTTTGTATGCTTAAATCTTTAAAACGCAACTGATTTTGATGGGATTTTTTCTAAGAGATAGATGGATTCAAGAGAAAGGTTTAAATGTATGATAATATCCATTAAATAGTGGAGAAATACTGTTTTTTAGGTAACTAATGTGATATCGTTAATTATCTTATTTTTCCGCTTACATTACAAACGCAGGCTGACTACGAGATTAATCAAAAACTGTACTAATTTTTATATACAACGTTCACAGTTTTTCTTTAGTGTATATAGTATCAGCATTGCACCCGTGCGAAGCCGGTCCGGATCGCTAGTATTATAATAAAACACAAAATATTTATATTGAATCTCAAATCTTACCACCCAAGAGACATTAGCTGTCCGCATAACACTTATCGAGTCAGAAGGTTTAAAATTTCCGTTGGTAACGCAATATTATCCAAGTATTAAATTGTTTGAGGACTAAAAGCCGAAATTGGGATCACATCGTTAAATTTAATCTATATCCTAAAGCATTTAGGCTCGCCAGGGGTACTTCAATGTGGATTATCCCGGATTAGACGAGAATGCTGCTGATTTCAAAGCCTTTTATTTGAGGTTGATGTGACTTTATTTATAATCGAGGGTTAATGAATTTGATTTTAGTTGGCACGTCTGGGGTGAGATCAACAGGAGAGGTTCACATATTGATTATTATAGAATAGAAAACAATTATCTGTATCAGTTTGGCTCGCAAAATTCTGTGCCTATAGATCAATAAAAAGTATAGTATCACCTAATTTATTTAATAACCTATCTGTATACGAAATTTCATCAAAATCTGTTTAGAAATCGCGGCGTGATTGACACCCAAACATCCTAACATCTAAACATCCAAGCCAACGCATTTATTATGAAGGATTTATTTGTCCGCTAATACAAAACTATTGCACATAATAAAATCTGGATATTCCATTGTGTGAATGATTTCAAAAGAATATTTATTTTCGTTATTTTTGAAAATTATGGCGCAAACAAGGAAAGTAAATAATATATCGAACCTTCGACCCTAATCGGGGTCTTTACCCGCTCAGCCACTATTGCTCTTTATTATTCCCCTTATTTTCCTCATTCAATCTTTATCTTGAAAATCCATGACGTCAAATCGTGTTTGCCATTCAATATTATACAAATGAACAAAGCTAAACTTAGTTACGAATGCAGCTCGTGCATTTTCAAGATGACATGAAATCAATTGGATTCGAAGATTGGTTTTGTCTGAACAATTGTTATTTGTAGACAAGTACAATATTCAAATATTGTTTGAAATCTTTGACCGCCTCTATGGTACAGTGGTTAGCGCATTTCAATCGAGAGGGTTCGGATTCTCATTGGAGACATGAAAAAAATGTCTCCGTCTGACAAGGCACAGAAGGCCACCTACTTGCTTCTAAATAAGAATTGAATGAAACGAATTTAATATCCACCCCATGCCAATAGAGGTAATGGATTTGTTATTTCGAAATCATCAAATTATTAGTAAAAGAAGAAGGAAATAACTACAATTAATATTAGAAGCTAAACTTAAATTATCTGACTCTCGGTCGAAGTTGGAGCCAAGAATGAAGAGGCGCTCGGAAGCTTGAACCACCTGCGGGCCACGGGATGATGTTACATTATAGTTTTCTATGAATGATAAAAAATAAATATATTTTTTTAACATTAAGCTTGCTCGCTGTCTAGTGGCTATAACATCTGTATAACATGGGATTATAGCGCTCATTAAATACCGTAGGGACGCCATGATAAATCGCTGCGACATGACAGAGGTACGACGTATTAATTATATAGACTGACATTTCGAGTCAATGACTTAATGTTGTACCGGCAAATGAAAGCGAGCTCATTTAACTACAATAACTAATATTTTTGAAAATTTAAAAGACCCGTGGCGATGGATTCGAATACGTGTGTAGCCATCCCATTCCTGCCCGTGGGTGTCGTAAAAAGTGACAGAGGGTAATTCTGCTGCATCTTCAGGAATAAAAGAGTGGGAGCCGAGCATTTCGCCAGGCTCCCACCGTTGTAATTACCACTCCCCCAGCAGAAGATCAGCGTGAAGCAATTTTGCACTGTGTTTCGTACGATGAGTGGAAGCCCGAAGGCCTGTATTCCCAGCCCATTTCTCTCCCATCCTGTTCTGTTCCTCCCCCAATGTCCCATCAGTAATTCTCTCCCTATCTACTCCCCTTTCTTCAAGCCGGTAAGGCATCCGCGACATTTTGCTGCTGTAGATGTTAATGGGCTGCGTTCAGTCACTTAACATCAGGTGAACCGCATGCTTCGCTTGCCTGTTGTTACATAAAATAAGACGTGAAAGTCACGAGCAAGAGGTTTCAACGTTATATCTAACGTGTGTTTTACAAAAGCTCAAATTCTTGGTAATTGCTAGTATTGTATAAAGTTCTAAAAGTCTCTTTGAAACGAATGGAACTGAACGCCTAAACGTACAGGAAAATAGTTTGATTGGTCCCCTAACAAAAGTTTACAAAAGTACGAACGACTTCGGAATTGACTTAACTGTGATAATGATGTTTCCGTGAAGTTACGTGAGTGACAAAGGCTTTTTACAGTTCGACCCTCGGTGACTGATCGTGAATTTTCGACCCTATTATAGGAATTCTTAGAATTTGTGACATACGTGTATATGCTACGTATGAAGGCTCTCCACTGAAGAAAAGTATAGTGTTGCCTTTTGAAGGCCAAAGCCCTTATCCTCAACCCTTTTGCCTAATAGCCTTTGAAAAGTCCATATTATATTACTTTTAACGGTTGAGAAATGGGCGTATTTATGAGATTTTTTTTGTAGAATCCAACCTTGCTGTTGTAGAAAACGCCCCGGGCCTGTAAGAATTTGTGGACAATAAGCTTTGTTCATGTTAAATTCAATTAACTTTTGCAATTACGCCTAAAATCCTAGTCAAGCATGATTTTCTGGCTCGCAGACCGCTTTATCCGAAACACAAATATCCCACTACCCTCACATTTCATTAAAACTAGACATTAAGTCGCTAAAACAACGAGACGGCCGCATAATATTTTCTTTTAATTATCCTTATTTAGGCCGACATTAAAGCGAGCCGGGGATATAATATAGCAAACAGAATTAGAATAGATAACAGCTACTATTGCTCGTGTGAATTAACAAACCTGTTCTCTATAATTTGGAAATTATCCCCCAGGCGTTAGAAAATTAGCAGGTTATTCGGTAAACAAGCAACGTTATGAACTCTACTAATTTAGATTATGTGCCGTTGGTATAGGGGTTATTTTTGCTCGCGGTATTTTAATGTTTTCTTTGTGTTCCGTGTTAATGGTGATGCATGTTTATCAGATCGACAATAATTTACTGGATGAACGGTTCTTTGGACGAAAATTGGTAGTCAAAGAAATAAACAAGAATTTAACATGGGAATTATCTAAATGAAAAACAGGAGTCACGAATGAAACTTAATATTTCTAAACTAGTGGCTCGCTCCGAGCTAGACCTCGCATTGTAATGTATAAATCAAGACCTACCCTTTAATGCCACACTTTGCTATATTCATTAAAAAGTCGCCTACTTTACCTTCTAACTTCGTAACCCCCTTATCAATTTCGCTCCTCTTCGAATTCAATATTTTCTGTTATCTAAACTCTTGCCTACGAAATTTTATCAAGATCGGTTAAAGCATAATCGAGTTATCGTCCGACGATTTTTTCATATGTAAACATATAAAAGGTCACTCGCCGGCCATCCTGACTGTGTAACCTCAGGGGATCTACGTACTCATTTTTTTATGCTATGCACGCCGGTCTTCTGCTGGCCTGGCCCAATCGTGCAACGCTCGGCTCCCACTCTTTTGAAGCTGAAGATGTTATGCAGTAGAACTACCCTCTTCGCCTATTAAGACACCCACAGGTAGGCACTCACATACCTACTGAGAATCGTAAAAACGACTACCTTATTTTGTTACCCATTGAAATAAAATATTAGCAATTTATTTTCTCCAAATCGCTTAAATAATCAGGTTACATAATTAAAAATATTCAAATACCGTCTTGATAAAATTAATCGGAAAGTTGTTAAAATAATTACATAAGCGAAGCCGTTACGAAGCATCGCGTGAAAGTCAATCAAAATGAAACTAATCACAAACGGTATTATTATGCCACATTTTCACAAACAAAAATTAATTCACTGTATAAGAAGCGAGCTAGAAAAACCTTTTTGCGACCACGCTAATTAAGTAGTCTCGCTGTTTACACGCCCTAGTTTCGAGTGAAAGTTTTTTGTTTGCAAAACACTGCGTACGTAAATATGAGTTACAATAACAGCTTGTTGCTAAATGAAAAATTATCTCGCTGTGACGTCGGCATGATGACACTTTTAGATGAAAACCATGTCGCGAGAATTTTGTGTTTGGAAAATGTTTATGAATGAAAATTATTCGTTAAACGCAAAGAAAATGTGACCTGGTTCAATTCCAATTTTAAATATGGATCAATTGAATTTATTTCCAGATGGATGGTCCATTGGTACTACTGAAAATGATTGCAATATTATTTAAAGATTTGCTTATATTAATTTCTATGCGTAAAGTTATAATAAAAACTTACTGTAAGTTGTCTTTTAGAGATAATTATAACGAGCCATCAAGGAGTTCTTGGACAGAAAAATAAACAAAACGTAGATATAAAAATGATTGGATCTTGAAGATGTACATTCGGACACAAAATGAACGAGTTCATTAAAATTTGAGTGCATGGATAAATAAAACATTTGATAAATTTCCAGACAACTTTGATCACTAAACCGAAAAATTGCAATACGTTAATGATCGTACCATTGCGATTTACGAAAAACAAAATTGCACTGATGCTGATCAGAATTTCAATTACAGGTTAATCCCTTCAACAAAACGTTTTGAATTTAAATTCAATAATATCTTCAATAATAAAGATTGGATCCATTTAACATTCGTTAACGATACAAACGTTCAATAATTTTCGTCGATGGAATGTATTCATTGTATCGATTTTAATTATAATGTGAAAAGGACATTATGTTTATTGGATTAAAATTTAATTGAACGATAACCTCAATTTATTTTTATTGGTACGGAATAATGGTTTATGTCTACGTTGATTTATTAATACCTTGGAAAACATCAGTACAAAGAAACATCAAAATATTGAATAGTGTGTTTACTTGTAAATAACCACACGATTTCTACTTATGATTTTATTTTAAGTCTAGTGAATCTTACAAAGTACATAAACTATAATAATCATTATGATCTCATTTTTTAGATATGATATGATTAATGAAAATCGTTTTCTACAAAATAATAAGAATGTCTTATGAACTTCGACCAAATGTTTCTAAGTAATATTTTTAAGAATCCAATCTTTGTAGTAGAAGATTCTGGTAAATCCAGTCGGGAAAACGTTAGTACAGCCAAACACTGCGTGGGTTGCAACTCCGACGACTACATTACCCTCAACTAAGGGATTTCCAGCATCACCCTGAAATATAATAAAAATATAGGCGATAATATTATATTCTAGTTTTCACGAAGTAGGTACTTATTAAAAATGGTTAATCTTCGATGTAACCATAATATTAACTAACATGAAAAAAACACATTTAACTTAAACAATACTTTGGGGGTACAATGTTTTTCCTCAAACATCTAAATTCTAAACCATCAAAAATAAAACATCAATTTAAAATAATACACAAACTTTAGGGAAATTTCCAAAATATCATCAGCCAGAGCGTCTACATATCTTTATAAGGATGAAATAGAAAGCCAATTTGGTAAATGAAATTAACATAGATCTTCCTTGAACGAAATTTTTAGAAATGTTTGTGTTAAAGCGACCACTCTCTTTTTAATTTTTTAAGTAATTTTTAATTAATTCCCAAATATTTTTATGATAAGTCGTTGATACTGAGCTGTTTTTAACTCTCGGACGCAATAATTGACAAACATAAGTGTTTGAACATAAATTGGAGACGATAACTAAATGTATTAAAAGAGCAACATATTTTTTATGTATTTCAATGATGAAATTGGAATAGATTCTGGGATAGATACGAAAATATTATCAGAGATGTCCTTCCAGACTCTGCAATGTGTAAGTAACATTGTGATTGAAAATGTAAAATAAAATAGGGAATCAATTAACAAAACTATTGATTATAGAAGACTTACAAAACAGATTCCTTTCCCGGAATTAATTGCGGTGCAGATTTCAGTTTCGCGCGCGTTCACTTTTCTCTTCTTGCATTCTTCAAATGATAGAGTTGTTGCATTTAACTTTTGTAGCCTGTCCACTGGTTTCATGTTCTTGATCTAAAGTAACAAACATTGTTTTTATATTATAAACCTTACTCATCACATAACATAGTATATTTTGCAATATCTAGAACGGAAGGTGGAAGCTCTTTCAATATGTCAATGTAAATTTTTTAATAAATTATGCTGTTCCATTTCTTATGGGTTTTATATACAGAGCTGAAACTTATAAAGTGGGATATAGTACATAGAGGAAGTTATGACGGTTAAGAAAAATATATTTAATTTTCAGTAAAAGTTCCTCGGTTTTGGAATTTTTTTTTTCGAAAATAAAAAAAATACACTCTTTGTCACACTTTTTGTAGCATGACTGCAAATGATGGAATTTCTAAATCTGATTTTGGAATCATATCCCTGGATACATATACTATAGACTATTTAACTATGATTTCAGGTGCCATACTATCCACTCCTTACGCCTCACCCTGTAGAATGAGGTAATCTTATGTTCATTATTTTATGGACCTTCGTGTATTATTTAGAGCGTATTAGAAACGACACTTATAAGAAATATCTTTACTCACATCATTTGTTCCCCAACCAGTAACCATTACGTTCGCTCCTGATTTAGTATCTTCTTCAGGTAGTGCAATAGGCTTGACTTTGTCATTAAACTGTATTTCATCTACTTGTAAGAGAACAATATCAGGTTTAAAGGAATCATTGGGAGCGTAAGTGACGATTTTATTTACTTCATACACATCCCCACCAGTTGAAAGGGAGTTCGTTCCAGTCACTATTTTAATCGTTTTTGGGGTGTCTCGACGTCTAAAATTGAATTAATAATAAATAAATAAATATTCCTGGACATTCAACACAACGCCATCTAGTCCCAAACTAAACAAAGCTTACTAGATAACTGATAGACGTACTTTAACATATTTTTAAGTACATACATACATGCTATAAATAGATAAACACCCAGACAGAAATAATATCAATGTTCAACACATCATAATTTTATACTCGTGGGGATCGAACCCACACCCTCCAATGTAATAGATATTTGCCATATCCACTGCGCTAATCCGTTGCCAATATTATTGAACACACTTAATTTTTTTTTCAAATTGTGAAACGTTTAAACAGGCCACAGATCAGTAACACTTCGATTTACGTGCTATATGCCTTCGCCTTCAATATATGCGTGAATACTATTATTTTTAAACAAACAAATACAAATTTTATTTTATCAATACAAAATAAATTTAATATAAACTTCGAAAATGCCTCTCCATTAATAATTTATAGTGCTGATTTAAAAATAACCATCTCTTATAAATGAAGCAACAATAGTCTATATTTAATAAAAATTTTCGCCAAAAAATAGAACCGACTTCCTCACTCTAAAAAGTAGAAAATAACTTTTATTTGATTTTTGTTGAAATCTATACAAAGTCGGTGCAAAATCTTGTTAAATTGAAAATAGATAAAGGCACCGACTTTGTATAGATTTCAACAAAAATCAAATAAAAGTTATTTTCTACTTTTTAGAGTGAGGAAGTCGGTTCTATTTTTTGGAGAAAATTTTTATTTTATCCTTTTTAGTGTCCTGTGAAGGGTAATCACGTCATCTAGTCACAGTTCAGTTGATATATACATCATTAAACCTTAACCGCAGAGCTTATTCCGTTGATTTTCGAGGAGTTCCCTGGAATATCTTCCACAGGGATGATCAGACTTGAACAAAATTTCTATGGGACCACACATGAACTCTACTCTTTCGAATGCAAAAAGAATTTTCCAAATCGGTCCATAAACGCCGGAGATATGCGGTAACATACATAAAAAAAAAAAAAATACGGTCGAATTGATAACCTCCTCCTTTTTTTGTAAGTCGGTTAAAAAAAGGGAAAATATCTCACCGAATGCAATGAGATGCCGTCAATATCCACCGAGAGTTCAATATCGAGCCGCCACATCTTAGCTTCAGCTCTGAATCCCTCAATGACACTTGGTACGGGACTGATCCTTCAGGTGCCTGAGTACCACCTATTATTCTGGTGCTTGGCGTCGCATTTGAGCCTGCTATAGACGATAAGCCATACATGATACAGTGTTTTAGTATTTGTTAATAAAATAAGATTATTTTATTCAAAACTGCATAGATAAACACTCTGTATCAAACTGCATAGATATACAGAGTGTTTATCTATGCAGTTTTGAAAAAAATAGGGGATATACAGTAAGGCCCGGTTCATATAAACGACGGATGGTTATGATATAACAGATGCGAATCGTTTACACCAACGAGCAGTTCAATTAACCAATCGAAACCAGATTTTGGTAATTATGTTAGCGACTTTTATTATAGATAGGCTTTAGACTTACGTTTAGTAGGATATTGTACTGTCCGTAAGTAAAACGACTCGTTTCATTTTTATAGGAAGTGGGCATTGGTGGAGTGGAAGCTAATGGTATAAATTTAAGGCACGTATAAAGTATTAAACAGCTTTAGAACAGTAAAAAATTACCTTTTAACGACGATACTACTAGGACAGTAATTATTGGAAATAGCAACATTTTCACTGTTTGTGTGTAAGGAAACGTGCATTAATATACCTTTTTCAAGTCTCTAACGCTCTCTTCATATGGGAATAATATGATCATTACAGAAAATGTACTCTACGGAATTAATTTCTTACATGAACGAATTATGTTTTTAAAAATCTGTTTAAAATATTTTAAGTTTTTAGAAATTTTTAGCAACAAAATTTTTAATGGTAAAAATTGGGATCAACATATCGCATTAAGCAATTAGAAAAATTCTATTCAAATCCATATTGACCATTTAACTAAAATTGACACTATATTTTAATAAATTAGATGTATTTTAGTTCGTGTTATTACTATGAAAGTGGCTTATGAACTAACAATAGAAATTTCACTTTGTTATTTTCTATTTCATGTCTATAAACCTGTCAACGCTATATTTCCTCAAGAAAGATTGTAAATGAATTTACATATTTTATTATAGCAGGTAAAAACACTGATGTAAACGGGTGACGTACTAAGTGCAATTGTGAAAACTTATGAATATTATTAATAATTAATCGTATAAAAAATATGATATTTTTAATAACATTTTGGAAACTAAGGATAAATTTAACGTTTTTTTTAAAGGCGGGTCAGTGAGATTTATTAGATTGTTTAGCATTACGCTACAACTGTTATCTATTCTTGAATAAATACATTAATTCAATCCAGAATATATCATTATAGCACAAACAATATATTATACTATGTTTAAAGTGGCTTTGTTTGGTGAATCGATGTCACTAAAACAAATTAGGGGCAATTTTAAATGAGAAATAGACCATATTAATGGACATAAGTAATAGAGGAGCCTACACAGTGTGATCAACACGTTTTCGTATTACGTATGATAAATGGTGGAACGAAAAGCCTATATTCCCATCTAGATAACCTATCTCATGTTCAGGTGACATATACGAGTATTAAAGCTTTATATACTTTGATGGACCCAATAGAGGAACTTGTAGACTTTATTCATTTATTCATATAATTACGCAGATGATGTTATCAATTATGGGCGTAAAATTCATGCTTCGGCTTCCTCTTATGCTTGACAATAATGGTCAGCAAAATTATTTTTAATTGTATGATTTTGCGAAGTATTTTATTTCATAGTGCTTATAAACTTTTATTAATTATTCGTTCTTGACCAATCTATGGAGGGTAATACTTTTTACACACAGCTAATTATGATTCAAACAAATGTAATGCCCTTCCTTCAAGTCGGCGAGACTTCAGCGACACTTTGATGTTGTAAATGTTCATGGGTCAGTCACTTAACATCAGATTCACCTGACGTATACTGCAGGCAAGCGCAGCTTGTGGTGAACCATAAATGGATTACTACTTTTAAAGGTTATGTACAGCTCCAAAAACTTATAGCTAGAAAAGCACGAAATATCCTAATAGTATAATATCCATGATGACCTATGGATGGATAACTTCAACAACAACAATTTTGATAACATGTTTCAGTAAAACCTTACATAACATTAAAACGTAAAACGTTCCTCCTAACTGAATTTCGGCCACGGCGGCCAATCTCTACAGAGATCAGCTCAACTGCGCGGGAGATATTATAGTGCACAAGTGTGTGCGCAAACACAAGTGCACTCTCTATTCCTTTACTCTCATAGCCCGATGGGACGGCAGACCGACACGACCGGAGAGAGATCAAGCGCAGGGCCGACGGCTTTACGTGCTCTCCGAGGCACGGGGGCGCTCCAGCACCGCCAACTTCCAGACTCAGGGTTGTCACTGAGATTTCTTTGTCAGAAAAATCCCAAGAAAATTTTTTTGGCCCAACCCGGGATTCGAACCTGAAACCCCTCGATCTGTAGTCAAAGATTCAACCACTAGACCAACGAGGCAGTCATTAACAAGTGTATGAACCATATTATAAGGATGGAAATTTAGTAGATTAATTACCACAAAGGTATAACTATAAAACGAAAATGTCAGTAAAATATATTTGCTTCTTTGTAATGTGAATGCTACATAGTAATGTAACCTACATTTGTGTCAATCAATCTCCCAAATTGAATTACGTATGCAGCTGACACGGTTTATTTAGGTCTTCGATTAGAACAAATTACGGTATAACATAAACTAATACCACAAAAGTTTAAGGAAAATAAAATATAAGGTATTTAAATAAAAATTGTAAATGCTCCGATGTAACTTTATTAAATAAATTCGATAATGTTTATAATTTGTATGTTTTTTTGCAAAATTACCACCACCAATATGATTTGTATTATATAAATTTAACTTTTAAAGAACATCATATACCAAGAAACGTCATGTTTTTTAATCATTTAACAAATTAAAAGAAAAATATCGCTTTAGAAGTTGGGGAAAATGAATCAGATATTTAAGAAATCGTTTTTTGAATCCAATCTTTATAGTAGAAAACTCTGGTATAGGAATCGTAACCGTAAGTACAGGAGTTGAGTAGATAAGATGCAATGCCTACTACTGCATTCTCTTCCACTAAAGGTCCACCTGAATCTCCCTGTAACAAGAGAACAATGAATTTATACAAACATAAACTCAAAAGTTAATTGAATATGAAGTAACTAACATCACAATATTCTCAAAACATAATGAACTTTATCACATACTAGCTGTGCCCTGCGGTTTCATCCGCGTACACCTGTTTACCCCGCTTCCATGGGATTGGATCAAAATCCTTTCTAAGTGGATACCTAAGTCATAACATCTACCTGCATGCCAAATCAGCCCGATCTGGCTGTTTGGTTTGGGCTGTGCATTGATAGTCAATCAATCAGTCACCTTTGAGTTTTATATATATTTAGACTTTTTCGCTCTCAAAGAAATTGATTTTGATATCTAAGTTTTCTCACCATACAAATTCCTGTTCCTTTCTTCGCCACAGTGCATATTTCGAATTCCTTCGCATTTGCATTCCTTCTTCTACATTCTTCTACAGTTTGTGTAGTTACATTAAGCCTTTGTAAATAGTCAATGACGGCGTTTTGATTGGGCTGAAAATTTTATAAAATGCATTAACAATATGTTCTTATACTAACAGTAAAGATAAAATTATACTTTCCAATAATATTGATTGTACATCTAGTTGCCACAAACATACACAATACATGCAACTTATCTATGACTATGATTTTGTTTAGAGAATTAATTAGCTTAGTTATTAAAATTTGCCTTTTATACTCACATCAAACATTCCCCACCCAGTGATCATTACGTTAGCCCCTCCTTCAGTATTTCTCTCGGGTAATGCTATTGGTTTAGTTTTATCATTAAACCTAATATCTTCTGAGACTTGCAGTAGAGCGATGTCATTTGATAATGGGTTTGAAGAGTAATCAGGATGAACAACAATTTTGCTGACTTTATATGTTTTTCCACCTCTTGTCAAGTAATTAGTTCCTGCTATTATTCTATATTTACCTGGATTATCGTCGGCCCTGAAATCAATTTTATATTAAACATCAATTGTATTTAAATTATTGATAGGATCAACATCAACTTATTTTAAATTATACTAACGCACCTCTTCACACTTTATATATAAAAAAATAATATTAAAAAACAACATTGACAATCGCACGTTAACCCCCCAAAAAATTAAAATTTAAATGAAATATTTTTACATATACAAAAGAACTTACTTGATACAATGTCCGGCTGTCATCACCCATCGATTGTTCAAAATAGACCCCCCACATTTTATATTTCGCTTTGTATCTCTCAATGATACTTGGTACGGGGCGCTACCTTCTGGTGCAGTGGTACCACCTACTATTCTATTGGTTCCTTCACCATTTGAACCTATGTAATGAAAAAAAATGTTATTATATTTATTTGACTGCTTTCTTCCGGTCGCACACATGCTGAATTAGGATGAGATCTAAGATTCAGGATCTGATCTAAGATTCTTAATTTAGAAAGGCCAGTAGACCATACAATATCGGCTTGCTCCACACACATCCTGATTTTTTCAGATTCTAAATTTCTTAGATCGACCTTTAAGGATCTGAAATTAGATCCTGAATTCAGACAGACATTCAGCATGCGTGATGACCGCCTTATATCCATACTTTTTGTTTTTATACAGACTTAGACATTAAAAACTACTTCAGTAATTTTTGTGCACAAAGTATTACGAATAAAATAATCTTCTAAAAATAAATAAAATCGAAATATTTCTACATAATACACTAAAAATATTTAGTGTATTATGTAGAAATATTAAATACAAAAAATAACGTACCTTGTACAGACCATATTACAAGCAGAGTAATTAACGGAAACTGCAACATTTTAATGATTCAAGGGAAATAGTTTTAGTCAGATTTAAACATATTTGCAGTTATATACTTTTGTCGGCTACATAAAGCGCTCTTCACATTGCGTGTTTAATAATAATTTATGTTCAATACTCGATGTAAATAACACAAACAACATTGACAATTTTTAAGTATTGTTAGTAACATTTGTTGACAGTATACACTATACAGTGGTGCCATCTTTGATTATACAATTTTATTTAGTAGTTAGTCTTGAATCTTTAAAGTAGTATTTATTAATATTGTTATTAATTATTATTGGAAATTGTCATTAATTACAACTAGCGCCAAGTATCTGTTGTTTATGATATTGTCATTTACCCTATCTTAAATGGTGTGTCATTGACTATTTACAATAGTTAAAAACATTGGATAGTAAATGTGCGTATCATTGAAAATAATTCCTAACAGTATTAATTTTTAAGTAAGAATTCTCATAACGCTTTCATTTTTAATAAAAAAGGCACAAATCTTCGTATATTTTAAAATTATGTTACATCCATATACATCATAATTATTCTCAATATACCGAATTATAGTTAAAAAATCTACATTTTCAGTATAAATGCCGCCTATATAGAACATATACACGATTCTATGGAAACAATGTCATTGTCTATTTGACGCCCGTCAATTCTTTCTTTAACAAGAGTATACCTAAAGGAAGACATTATCATAATTGATTGTTACTTGTATTAACATATTTCTTGTGGTGTAATTATAAACATATTAACATTGACTAGCCATATCGCATTGAACTTTCTTTGACAAATGGTTACGTTTTCTAGTAGCTGTAACGAAGATTTTCCAGGTGTCTGTGTGTATCACTTTAATAAAAATAATTTCATGGACTAATTATTGGATAAGAAATACTAATGACAAGTATAGCGACGTAAGGAAATAGTGAGACACAAACAATTGCCATCGATAAAAGAGCGTCGGAAGAAATTCCAGTAGAAAATATAACTTACTAGCAGCGCCCCAGGGCTTCGCTCCCGTGGGAATGTTCGGATGATATGTAGACTTCCTCAATAAATGGGCTATCTAACACTAAAATCATTTTTCACATCGGACCAGTAGTTCCTGAGATAAGCGCGTTCAGATAAATAAACTCTTCAACTTAGATTTGATAAAGAACATGCATACCAGGATTCAAAAGCAAGAAGCTAAAAGTACTAGAAAACCATACTCGACACTAAAACAAGTATAAAATCTTATTCAGTTTTTTTGGTAGTCACTTTTTTTTAGTATATTTAGTAAGTCTATTTTGCTTTTCAATTTACTTATTTGTTCAAAATTGATAATGGAGCATTGTTTTACCTCTACATTCCCAAATAATTCCATTATATAATTATAAAACATTCAAGAAATGTATTTATGATTATGTTGTTTCCATAAATAGATTACAAAATGTGCTCTTTGAATGTATCTGTTGGTTTATTTTTGATGGGAAGCCATTAACAAAAAAAAAAGAAGAACTGTATTATGTTTTAAATAAAATTAACTTATTAAGGCTTGTTTTAATAAGGGTTCCGCAGCCAAAGGATTAAACAGAACCTTATTATTAACCTTACTATTCGTCCGTCCGTCTGTATATTTATTTAGCCTGATATAGATTTTGTTTCTAACAGTGTTACTACAAAAACTTATTTAAACATTAATTTATCACCTGTTTAGTAAAACATTGTCTAATAATATAAACACGTGTGTAACAATGGTCTAAGCTTATCGCGTGTTTTACTTTTGGCAGTGTCTAAGTAGCGTCTATCTCTAAACTATCACTAAACTAAAGGTAGATTAGTGATAGGTAGCACACAGCTACCATAAAGCAACTACTACACACCTACATACTAAAAACAACGTTGTTTAAGACAGTTGTTGAATAGTTTTAAGAGTTGTGTTTTTACTAAGCATTGCATACATTGAAATAAAATATTTTGTCTCTCAAATAAGAATGTATTCATATCTCTTTATAAATATGGACTAAACTAAATAAGTGACATGTGAATGTTCTTTGTCGACATACAGCATACTTCTAGACTAGGCTAATCGTATCTTTGGCGCAAGTTCAAAACGCATAATATGAAACATATTTACCATTTGCTTGAATATTCAGCATCTTCTATTGTAATTTTATATGAAATCATTTTATCTAACAATATACAGTATATTTCAGGTCTGTAAGATATAACTGTAATCAAGAAGACGCCTTTTGGTCGTTTCTCGTTGTTTTTTGTAAGTTTATTGATAAGTTTAAGAATAAAAATAAAATAAAAAATCCAATATAAACAAATATTTATTTACTACAAAATTGGTTAATATTTTCTTTTTTTTTTACTTATATTTAAATATAATAGGTTTGAATTTGAATCTAGCAGATAATACCAAAATAAACTAGTGTGTTTATTTTTTTTAAGATCAGTTTTCTCTGAGGATCTTTCTTACCACAAAAATTCATTTTTTATTTATTTTGAAAGACACTCCAACGACTGACTATGTATGGTGAACTCGACACATATATGAGTGCACAGTACTTATATAAATTGACATTTTAACATTGTTTTCTATGAAAAGCTATAAAAAGTAGTCGTTTATTTAAAGAATATGTTATCTAAATTAAGTCTTAGTTTTAATTGTTATCCTATAAGGTACGGTGTGTTCATGGGACAAATAAACATTTTTCTTACTTTCTTTCTAAATAAAAAGTCCTCTAACATCTATTGCGTCATAATTTTAACAAGTAACAAAGTTGCTTTTCTAGCGTTCATAATCATGTTGTTTTCATTAATAATAATAATATTTCTTCTCTTCACAATTCTCTTGATATCTTCATATGGAACATAAACAGCTTTTCAAGGCAAGTCAAAAAAGTATTGAAATCATCAGGACTCGATACGCTTTTAAATAAGTAGTGAAATTTATAATTTAAATAAAAATATTAAATACACTCCTCCAACTGTGATCTTTTATTTTACACGAATTTTACATACATTTTTTACATATTATATTTGTCAAATTTTAATGAATTTTGATTTTATTTCGTAGTAATAATGACGATTGATATATAATTAATTTATTTTATTTTACGATTGCTTTATTTTATTTTAAGATTGCTTTTTTATCGAATGTTTGTAATGATTTTAATTAATTTTGAATTTGTTAGTAATATGAAATTATCCAACTAAATGTAAGGAATATTAATTTAATTTTAATTTTAATTTATTATTATAAGATGTAATTTTGTTAACGTCTACAATTTTAATGGTCGTGTATGCACGCTTAGGTTGGCAATTTCGCCTAAAACACCTTATTTTTAAGAGCTGTATTGTACACTGTGTTATTGTCAACTGTTGTGTATGCCTAATAAAATAAAATAAAAAATAAAATAAAATAATAAATTGCAAAATGCTCTTTGAAAGCATCCCTTTGTTTAATTAACTTTGACGTGATTTGAACGTTGCTTTGTGTTAACGACGTTGAACATAAATTAATAACATACAATGGTAAACAGTTGTATGAAGAAATTGTATGGTTAGACGCACGGCCGAGATACACGGAGAAGGTATGTTATTTTTACGATATATCAACAGAAATAAGTGATTGGTGGGTAAAATATATGTATTTATTCAAAATATTATTACTTTTCTTATTGATTCTTTTGGATATCATAATTTTATACAACAAAATGAATACTGTTGGTTAATTGGGCAGTAGTCATCATTATTTTCTTGCTCACATCCCATCTATGTAGGGTCAGTACAATGGATTTACTCTCGTCCCTCTTACATGCTATCCTTACCTTTTATTTTCAAATCATCTGCATAGAGTCCATCTAATGTTTAACCTACCCCTTCCCTTCCATCCATAAACATTCATAATCATCTCTCTCTTACCTACATAACTTTATATTTTTCATAGAAGTCATAAATGTTTTAGATCGATTTAAGATTTCATACGCAACCAATGTCGACCTACAATCAATATTCAACGCTGTATATATTGGTTTTTAGGCTATCCATAAAATGATCACTCGAATGCGGGTTGCAAAAAAAACTATTGTAGAGGTCTTACAATGTTATATAGTTCGGTGAATTGAATTGTAAATATTTCGCTTTATTAAATGTCTTACAGCCGTATTCTAAGAAGTTACCTTAATTTTACTTCCATTCAGGTTACGTCCAATATGACGTATGACAAATTTCAATCGAAAATTCATGATTGAAATAACATAAAAATACAATATTTTTTTAATAAATAGATTGAAGTAACGGATTGAGGTGTTAAATTTTCTACTCCAAAATTTTCTATACGTGAGTGGACGTAAGTTAGTAGAGTTTTTTTCCGACTCAGAATGTAAATTTTTGTTGACAGAGGTTGAGTGAAGTCGAGGAATGCTCGAGATACGTATTAGAATACGGGTGTTAGTTACGTTCTCACACAGGTCCATCCCCATTTGATTAAATGCCGAACTCTCGTGGATGTTTACCGAGAAATTTATTGTATATTAAACAATGTGGAGGAAAGCTATGTAATATTTCGTTTATAATAAAACATGTGCGGTTGCAAATTGGTGCGAATTTGTGTGATAAATTTATACTGTATACTTCCTTATTATGAATTTATACATATGAAAGTGTTGTATATTAAAATTGCTATAATTTTAATTGATATAGAATTATAGACTTAATATAATAATATTTGCAAAATTATAGCAATGATTATATTATAGTCAAATCACCATTGATATCTATACATATAATAAAACAGTAACCGAACCATTTCTGTACATTGAATATTTTTCAAAAAGAGTAATTGGTATGCAATATGTATGTTCTATAGATACCAAAACCAAGGTTAGAAATTTTTTTTTCTGTTTGTCTGTTTGTCTGTTTATCTGTTTGTCTGTTTGTCTGTTTGTCTGTTTATCTGTTTGTATGTTCGTCAATCACGTAATAACCACTATGCAGTTTTTGATAAAATTGCACATGCTGATAGACCAATATTAGGTGCAACTTATAGGCTACATTTTGTTTGAAAAAAATATTTTTAGGGGTGGCTTCCCATACATGTAAACGGAGGGTAAAAAAATAAATATGCGAGTACATCATTAAATAAGGTGTCATTGGATAGGTCTTTAAAAATGAAATGGAGCTTTCAAAATGCGTTTTTTGCTAATGTAAATATTTTTTAGATATACGCTTCTAAAGTCGTAAAAATGTCATACCACGTGCCAATGTGAGATTTAGGTTGAGTTGCGGACATGCATTTTTATACTCTTAACGTATAGATTAAGACGTTAAAAACACTCAATAAATTATTAAAAATCTTCAAAAATAACAAAATCTCCGCCCGCGGCTTCGCTCGCGTGGGCTACAATTTTCTGTATTTTGAAGAGGCGCGTGCAGTGTGAGATTTTGGTCAAACCTATTTCCATAGAAAATTATAAAAAAAAACTATAGATATTCGCATATATCAGCGGCCTTGCGAACGTAATTTTTTTAAACTTTTGTTGTGCGCCTCTAAAGAGACAGAAATTAGTAACCCACGCGTGCGAAGCCGCGGGCGGAAAGCTAGTATAAAATATATTAATGCAAAAGTCCGAAACCAAAGAATAATAAGTATAGTAACCGGTACGTTAACCAGAAGAACAGAAAGCGTGACTATGGCTTAATTTATTTGGATAATCAAATTTATTTATTTAGCACGTACAACACTATTAAATACTTAAACCTGTTACAATCTTGTTCGCAAATCCAATTATGGTGTATATAGATGAAATCATTGTTTTATTTTTAGGTTATACTGTGAAAACACAGTAGAAAGTAGAAATGAAATAAAAGCACTGTATTAAGTTACCGTATTTGTGTTTGTACAAGGGGCTCTTACTGTCGATTTGTAGTGAACAACAACAGCAATAAGACAATGCAATCAAACATTAATTCATCTGATGAGATTTCCAGAATTATTGCTCAAATTTTAATGACACCCAAAAACCCTGAAGTCGTATATCGGCCGGTAATTATTGGGGCAATTTATTCGGAAATATCGCGAGAATCCATTCCGACACATGTCCAGCCATTGTTCGAATAATATTACACTCTGTTATTAAAAACACGGAATTTACAAGCAATAATATCTCGTCACAAGCCTCGTTTAATCTCGACGCAGCCTGTTTTTGGATGTCGGATTTAAATCAGATTACGATACAAGATAAATTTGGATGAAATATGTTTGATAATCTAAATTACATTTGAATGCGTGTGGTCTTTGTTTTCGAATGGATTTAAGGGTTAAAGTAATTTTAGGAGTATAATTATGATATACAATTTATTTCCAATTATAGTTCAAGAGTTAAGAGTAAAGGCGAGAATTGAAAAAGAACACCACCAACTATCTGAAGTTGTATTTAGACATTCACAAATTCGTAAAACCCGCTACTATGCACATACATACATAAGCATACTTTTAACAATTTTACTCAATTGTTGTAAAAATAAAATTTGAGTAAATACCATAATACCATTATTGTATACAAATATGTTGGAACTGCAATCCAGTATCTTAATCCGATAGTATAAATTACAGGTAAATGATGAATTGAAAATATTTTGTTGTATTCATTCTTTGCCTTTTCGCGTCCAAAATAAATGACTCCTTTATACTTTGTTGTTTCGAGCGCAAAAAGCTTGAAACTTTCAGAGAAGCTCTTTACAATTAGGGCAATGACCATTTAAAGAAATGTTATATTTAGCTTAGATTTACTTCTTAACTTTTATGTTAAGTTTTTTATTTAAATGATAATTTTTCTGGAAACGTAGTTCATTTATATTAAAGGTATATTATTATATTATGAGTTTAATTCGGGATAGCATGATCAATACTCTAATCAAATCATCGGATATCCATCTGTAATTTCATAGAATAAATGTAATATGTTATATGCAGATCGTCTGATGTTAAGATTTTAATAAAATATGAAAAAACTATGTATGGAACATAGGTCGCCAATCCTTAAATAATATATATTTTTTATGTACCAGCAGGGTAGTGGAGCATGCGGTTCACCTAATGTTAAGTGACTGACCGCAGCCTATGAACATCTACAACATCAAAGTATCACAGATGTATTGCCGGCTTGAAGAAAGGAGAGATAATGACCAATTTTCCAAGTACCATCTTTGTGGAAATAAATGGAGGTAGACACAAAATTTTTAAAACACTCTTGAAGACATCTGTCATCTCAGTCCACCCGTGACCATCCTTAATATAAAGTGTTCGAAACATCAATGTAAAATAATGTATAATAAACCGCGTTTAAAACTCTTTAAAAAGTATGTCATATTATGTAAATATTCGCGTAAAAACAAACACAAGAAAATGCTATGCTCTTTACCCTTATAGTAATTTCGCGAGCGTCTTAGTATAATAAGTAATTGTAAAATTAAAACTTTTGATCTCGACGTAACCTCACATACCCGCAAACAGTAAGAAACAAAGACAAATAAATAACATCAGGTCCGCGATGACAAACACAAGGAATGTTCGAGAAAATTAAATTCTTTGAAAATTTCCAGAAAGAAGTCCGGAAACAAGGAAGAAAAATAACTCATTTTCTATCGGGAGTGCGATTCAATTTGTAAGTATTGTCGTACTTACTCTAATTGTTTGGTTTCTTCGAGATAAAATGTTATGATTCATTAAATGCAAGCGTATCATAAATTTTAATGTAAGGAGTTTTAAAGTTGCTATTTATAGCTTTGAAAATGTGTTGTTTTTTGAATCATTGTTTTCACTTCCTGGAATAATTGTGAATGGAATGAGAAACTTGAATAAAGAAAGAAACTCATGAAATGTTATACCAAAAATAGAGAAGAACTGTTTTATAATGTTGTTAGGTGGTGTGAATTCGAGTCAATAAAAAGTAGTAGTAATCCATCGTAAGATATTGATCTTATTCGAAATTTCATCGCAATCCATTTAGTAGTGATTGACATACAACCGTCCAAAAATCTTAACTTTCACATTTATTATATTAGTAGTATCGAATTTTTACGAATAAATAAGTTAAATATTATTATTATTGTGGTGATAAGATTAGTTTTGTAAAGAATGAACTCAGAACACCAATGAAAATGTTTACAAATTTAAATACTTGCACACAAATTTTAATAGACATAAAAATCTATATTTATTTGGATAAATGGTTTTTATACGATCGTAGTTCCAAGTTTATAGCTATAACGTAATCACGTAAGTATTTTATTCAAATTAATTTTTCTTTAAAAGTTTATAAAGTTCAGAATTTTCCATCGCGTAGTTTCAAGTTAGAACGGAGCGGAGGGGACACTATTTACGACTACACGAGCGTTTATCTCATCTTTGACACAGAATTTAAACTTTAATACAGAACTTATTTAGAAAACATTTTAAAAACCTACGGAAAGTTATATATATTTCGTGATCGCTATAATATTGCCATTGGCTATTTGAAAGCAAAACTAGATAATATGCACTAATATATGCCAAAAAAGTGTAGATCTTGTTGGGTATCCCTTTTTTCTCCTCCTTTTTTACTGACGCAGACGCTTTTTTTTTGCTAAAGCAATCATGTATTGATCGGCTCCTACTCTTTTATTCTTGAAGATCTCATGCAGCAGAATTACCCTCTGTCGCCTCTTACGAAACCCATGGGTAGAAATGGGGTGGCGAAACAATTATTCTAACCCGTCGCCACTCGGCATATTGATCAACAACCCCATACATAGCACTATCACTTATGTAGCGGTGAACTTAAATGTAATATTTATTCAAACAGTACATTTGCTCTATCTTAATAACTGCTGTCTTATTCACACCCAGTCTCCAAGGCCAAGTGCACCAAGCAGTCATATCCAAAAATCAATTGCACCTTATTTTTGCGGCGTTCATCTCGGTAACTGATAAAAATAATTGTTCTTTCTAACAAAAGGTATTTTTAAAATGATTAAAATATTATTGATTAAAAGTTAAACCATAAAACGAGCAAAACATATCGCAGAAATTCACAACAAACTTTGAATCCGAACATAATCTTTCGATGTAAGGAAGAATTGAGTTGTAAAGTTATCGAGATGAACGCGCTAATGACCTTGTTTCCATTGTTGAGGAAAAATTGGCAATGGACGCCGGACACACATAGCCAAGTTCTCAGAGCGGTTTTTAATTTTCTCTCTTTCGACTGCTCAAGCTTGGAAACACGCCAGCACACACAATTCCTAAAACTTGAGTTTTATTAATGAAAATGTAATTGGTCAGCAATTATGACGTACTATCATTTATTGGTTTTCAATTTGAAGTAAATCATATTTTTAGGACACAGCTCAATCGAACTAATATTATAAATACGAAAGTTTAGATTAAAAGATTTAAAATGAGGGTGTATGTGTGTAGGTATGTTTGTGTTTGTTACTTTTTTACGAAAAAACTACTAATCCGATTGTAATCATGGTATTCATATAGGAAAGGATCCAGACGATCCAGGCTACTTCTAATCCCGGAATTCCCACAGGATCAGGAGTTAGGTACACGGGTGAAACCGCAGGGCGTGGCTAGTGTATCATAATAATGCCTCCCCAACCGGCCAATCTCATCAGACAGGTGTGCAAGAGATATTATAGTACACGAGTATACACGTGAATAAAGGAACTCTCTATTCCTTTCCTTTAATAGCCCGATGGGACGGCAGACCGACACGAGAGAGATCAGGCGCAGGACCGACGGCTTCACGTGATCTCCGAGGCACAGGGGTGTCATATCAACACGTACTATAGTTTAAGATAATTTCTTTCTTCACACAATAATACAAATATAACACTTTTTTATGCAACTACCAACGTAGGCGAACTGAATCTTAATATACCTACAAGCAGGTATGTTTTAGCCAAATTTCAGAAATTGTTTTAAAGTTAATTTATAATAATATTGCTTTGATCCAATTAATGCACAAAATAAACAAAGAAAAAATGTCCAAAATCGTTCCAGAAATAAGTTTAATTAAACAAAATATGTTTCTTCAAATAAAAAAATTAAAAACCGAAACATTTATTTTCAACCATTGCCAGAACTTAAAAATAATCACGCCGTCGCTTGTCACTACTTAAATAACTTTACTTTGGTTGAAAAAATTCTTTTGATAAAGATATCGATGCTACCCGGATCATTATTTCCTCATGCATCGTTGCAAATTTAGATCGTAAAACCTTTCAGCTAGGTGAAATCTCTCTATATTTGTATTTAATACCTACTTTTTATTTCAAAGGAATTCACTGCTTCTTTTAAAGGCGACCTAAATAAAAGTTAACTATATTATCGGGTTGAAATACGGTCCAAATATTTGATTTTATATTCAGAGAGGGAATGTTTGAGTTTGTATGATATTTACTTCAAAAGAGCACGCTTATAGCCGTTCTCAATTTCTTTGCCGTGCATGTAGGTGAAAATATATTCAAGGATTTTGAAGTTTTTAGTTCGACGAATGTCATCTCGTGAGTTCGTTTTGTATTGAAAATTTGCTGTTATACATTATATGATCATAAAATACAGATAGTAGGTATTATAATCTGAATTTTAATTATTTGAATGAATAATTAATAATTTTGGAGATTTATATTTTCTAAAATATCTGTTCTATAAGTTTTTTTATCAACAACTAACTTCACTCCGCGGTTTCTCACACGTATATCTCCCGATCCAGTTCTAAAATATCTATTCAATTTATTGTTTTTCATATCAAAGACTAGCTAGTTGAGCTCTGCGGTTCCTTCCACGTATAATACCCCGTTCCCGTAGGATTTACGGAATAAAAAATCTATGACCTTTTTCGGGTTTCACAGAATCATTGTACCTATAAAGTTTCATCAAAATCTATCTTATAGTTTCGGAACCTATTCAATACTAACAAACTATGAAAACTTTCCACTTTTTTATATTTTTTGTAAGTTGAAGTACCTTCAAAACAGCTGAAGTATCTTCTTCACAAATATTTTATCCTTGTATAATATTCCATAATCCCCGTTTATAAGTTATGGCTTAATACCCACTACTATGTACACTATTAAACGTCACAATAATTCAGTCAGGAGCAACGTTTTTAATGTACATAGAACAAAAGTCTGTAAGTTTCAGAGCGCAGTATTTCTCTTATAATCTAACAGGCATACATTACCATAAATGTATGCCATTTTAGGTGCTGCAGTCGTAGTTATGCTAATAAATGAACCCTGAAACCATAGGATTCTCGAACCTTATGTTAATCCTTGAATTCGAGGATTAATACAGTATTTAAACTAGTGTAACCTTTGCCAAGAATTCATTTTGTGGTTACATTTGTATTTTTGTAAAAGAATCGGCTCTTTGAAATCCAGTTTGTGTTGAAAAAAATTACTTTCAGTGATAATATCTGAAAAGACTGGTCCGTATGGAATTAGTTATTAAATTAATAAATTTAGGTCCCCTTACAGCCTAAAAACCTTCGACGACGACCTTCGTAAAAGTATAAAAGATAAGGAACCTGGGTCGCGAAGGTTTTGGCAGATAACAGGTAGTAAGGGCGAGTAAAATTGTATCTGAAATTTCTATTTATAAAAAACTTAACTTATAGTCATACTAGTAACCGCTTCGTTTAATGCCACACATGTAGGAGCGGAACAACCCCCTCCCTTACAGTAACATTATTTATAAATACATATATTTTTTGACTTATGATTATCGATAGGTTATTCGATATACTTATTATTGAAAGTAAAGAAATTTAATCGTGATTTTGCATGACTATTGTACTGTTGGCGAATACGTTCACATTATTGTATACTAGTTTTTGCTCGAAGTTTCGCTCGCATTTAATCAAAAAGTATCCTATCAACTGATCTAGCTAATAGCCTAGTGTACGAAATTTCATCAAACTCTATCTTGTAGTAGCAGCACGATTGACAAAAACATCGAATAATCGAAACTCACATTTATAATTTTAGATAGGACTTGTAGGATTATTGTAATAAAATCTACCGAATTCCACTCACAACTTTAATAATAGATTCAAAAACTTACTAAAACTAAAATGACACTAATGAATGATAATATCCTATAAGGTGCAAAATATTGTGCGCATACAATAATCTTATACAACGAAAATTTTCATAAAAATCCTTAAAAGTAATAGGAACAATAATTCAAATGATATATACCTATATCCTTAATACAGGTACTTGCACTCCTCAACAATAGCTTTCATTTCGTTGCAAGTGTCGGAATCATCCCATTCCGTACATTCCTGGAATTTTAGAATAAGTATAAAAAAATTGTAAAATTTTCATAAGTAATTTATCATCACGTCTACAAACAAAATTCCCATAACGGTCAAATTGTTGACGCTAGCGTTACGACCGAGAGGTTCTGAGTTGGATTCCCACTGTAGAGGTAAAGTCTGCCTATGCATCCGCCATCCATCGACCATGACATCCGCGTATGCGTCTGCCGATGTGTAGAGTAAGATAAACCGATGTTAATTTCGGCTCTCATTTTTTTATGTGTACCCATTGTTATAGCATTGTTAAGAATATGTCCATTGAAACGTTACATTTATTTTGGGTTGGCCTTGCGTTTGTCAGAGGACGCAATTTTATCTTTTAGATATCAAAGTTTGTAGGTCCAAAAACTTAGATTTCGTCTCTCTAACCTGAGGTGGTTGATGCAACTCTTATAATTTTGTTACTTAGTAAAAGTAAGTTGTCAACTATTGTTGAGGACTCACAATAAACGGTTCGAACCACAAACTCGCTTTCAATAAGTACCCCGATCTCCCGCAGGGTGACCACTTTCGTGGGACGCTGGTCGCGCTTGCAGCCGCAGCAAGAAGCGGACGCCGCGAAAGTGTTGAATAAACAAGAATATAAATTAACATAAATATCAATTACAATAAAATTAAATATAGCTCATCAACATCTTAAAATAAAATTTTGCTCTGACAAACACAACCCAACCAAAAATGTAACCTATAATGGACTAAAATAAATAAGCCAAAAAGCATTCAATATACTCACAATTGACATATGAACTCTGAAACAATTATACATATTCTTCAGGTGACAGTATCCGTGTGGATTGTATTCACTTAAGTCAGGACTAAATAAACACTTGTCTCTAAGAACGCTAATAACTGAGTCATCACCGAAGGCATTCATTTCCCTTTCTAGCAAGACTAGATCAAGTTCTCCATCTGATTTCAGATATCCTCTGTTACGTGCTATACATGTTTCTCGGTCACACTGCAAAAATGTTGATATGTTAGAACGAGAAAGTTTTAGTGTTATTTAGGCATTTAAACCAGATTATCAAAGATTGATCAAAAATCGAGACAGGTAGTAAAATAAAAAAGAGTAGGGTCTTTTTCTTCGTTTATACCTTGAAAATATGGTAATAAATCTAAATCTAATTTTGGTATCTTTTGTTGAAATTATACTTTTCGTTTTAATATAATGTTACGAATATCTTATCAAATCCGAAGGTGAGCAAAATCGGTGGGGGAGTTATGAAGATAGGGAGGCATCAAATAGGTGAATGTTTGTCCGAGGATATCTGCAGTATAGTTTATTCGATCTTGATAAAGTTTCGTGAATAGTATGGATGAAAAAAAATCATGAGTACAAAAACGAGGAAATTTAGAGAGGGGATAATAAAGACAGGGGGTTGAAGTACGTGATTTTTATACGAAAGTTGCCGATTGAGTGTGGTATCAAATGAATGGTCTTGATTTATATATTACAACGCGAGTCTAGCTCAGTGCGAGCTACTAGTATATAGATTACCAAACTATAGTTATTATTATGAGGAAAGAAACATAATTTCGATCTAGGTTATAAAATTTTCTCGATAAAATAACAGCTCTTTTAGATTATGACATAAGTTGCTCCTAACTTATGAGCTGACTGTGAAAATATTTTAAAATTATACGACATTTATATAGAAGCTTTTGACCTTAATAATAAAATATTGTCAGGTATTCGTTTTAATATTAAAATTCAGTATCTAGGATTTCTTCAGAATATATATTTTTTTTATGCGTATTAATGAGTAATTTATAAGGAATAATACAAGTTTTCGGGAAAGATATTACAAGAATATTGGATAAATAGATATTTCTTTCAGTGGAGGTGGTAATTTTTGTGAAAACAGAATGCCAAACATTGTAGATTTTTGCAAAACATTAGTACAAAATTTCGATATTTAAAATAACATTTAAAACGTAACAATAACAACCGTAACAATCAAATTGGAAGTGTTACACGCAAATGTTGACACAGGGCAGTTAATTCTATGTTGATCTCACAGCCTGTCTACACGTCATCAAGCAAAGCAAATTTATCCAGTATCGCTTGCTTGTTTGTTCGTGATTATTCAATGGTGTAATTAAAGGCCCGGTAGGAGGAAAATTCCAGAATAGGTCTTATAATTTTAGGTTGAGCTTTAGTGAAGCAATTCACGGACAACTAACCGCGCCCCGGTTCACTCGCATTACTTCTGATTCTGTACCAATTTGGGAATTAAAAGTAGCTTATATGTTATAGTAAACCCTTATCTATAGGTATGTAAACTTTCATCATAATCGGTTCAGTAGTTTTTGCAAGAAAAGTAACAAATGTAACATACATACATACACACCTACATACATACATACATATAATATCCTCATTAACTTTCGAACTTATAATATTAATGGGGGAATAAAAGTTTTTGGTAAAATATGTTGCTATTTTTATGTAGCAGTTTTCATTCTTTTTTTTATTTTTTTTTTTATTTATTTTAAATGAATGCCAAGAATTAAATAAGATACATATATAATATATATGATATGATAAGATACGTAATATCATTTAAAATTAATAAAAAGGGGTAAAGGAACATCAATTTTTATATTAAAGCACAATATAAAACCAAGCTTCATTTAATTAAAACTGGACGTTAAGAATAGCACAGGATAAACAATTTAATTTGAACTCACATTTGTAGGGGAAGGTGGTATTG
The DNA here is from genome assembly GCA_001586405.1 of Phoebis sennae. NCBI lineage: Eukaryota > Metazoa > Arthropoda > Insecta > Lepidoptera > Pieridae > Phoebis > Phoebis sennae. The sequence continues at coordinate 114,016 of LQNK01001678.1, read as the reverse complement.
AGATACATTCTTCAATCTTAGCCTTGTAGCCTTCAAAATCATAATCCTTGCAACACATTTTGAATTTATCCTAAAACAACATAAATAGAATAATTTGTTCGGTTCAAACTTCGTTTAAAGAGGTTGTTTGTTTAATTTAATTCATTGTAACAACACAATATTATTGTATATTAAAAGATAATACGAAAGTATTATGTTTTTGGTATATACACATGCTCTCAGTAGACAGTAGACTATATACAACTTTATTTTTTAATTTACAATGTACATTTTATAATAATAAAATAAAAACATGTCGAACTATATTGTAATTAAAATATTCTTACTATTCACAATTTACTGCTAGATAATAAATCAATGTCAAAAATTTAATTTATTTTGTGAGTCCAAAAAAAACAGTTATTAATATAAATTAATACGTACACCTTCCATTAGCGGAGCACATTTCTTGTAATTATCTTCGGCATTACCCTATAATATAAATTAAATTACTCTTCAATATACTTTCACACACGATAGTGTGAGAATGATAATTCTTATCTCATTATTATTTAGTTCCGATATCATGTAATTTTTCAACTGGAAAATAAATAAATAAATATTCAGAGACATTGAACACTACGCCATCCAGTGCCAAACCAAGCAAAGATTGTACTATGGACATATCTGATGATACATTTTATACATACTTTTTTTATAAATACATACATATTATAGATAAATTAACACTATTAGAAAATTACAGTGTCCATCACATAATAATTTTCTTCACGTGGGGATCGAACCCACACCCTCCAGTTTAAAAGACCGCTACGCATGTCCACTGCGCCATTCAGGTCGTCTAACTAAATATAATTATGTAATTAGAAAAGAAAGAAGAAAAATATATAAATGATTAAATTACGAATTGCTTTACAAAATTGTGATCAATGGAAAGGTCTTGAGGAGGCCTTTGTCCCATCATATGTCCCCCATATATATGATGAACTTCTTACAAAAATCCTCAAATATATTATATACCCACCATTACACTAATAACAACGGAAAACAACACACAAACGCGATACATGATGGCCGTCATAAAACATGTTAGAAATCTGTGGTAACTTCAATATTTATAATATTTATTATTATTACATTTTCATTATCACCTTCACGTGCCGTGAAATCACTTTTAGGCTGACACTGTAATCTATTACAATTATTATGAACATAGCTTTTCATATTTTTTCATGAGAGACATTTAATCATTATACTTAACTTATTATTTTGATATTAATTCCTTTGTAGATTACCTGTTAACAATATACATTAAATGATAACAAATCTATTCTAATAATATATAGATGAAGAATTTGTTTGTTTGAACGCGTAAATCTGATAAACTACTGATCCAATTAAAAAAAAATGTTTTTATATGCAATTAAGCTAAAGCTTAATTAATTGATACGCATTTATTATGAAAAGAATATTAAAAAAAACATAAATCAAAATCAATATTATAAAAATATTTTTTCAGGATGGATTTTTTTTACTTTATTTTTCGTTTACCGTTAACTTTAAAAAAACTGTTTATATCTACTATAAATATGTTTTCGATTATAGCTAGATTTATATTAAAATCAATTTAAAAAGGCAGAGCAAGGCAATTACGACGAACATTAATTACACTTTCCTCTTAACTGTATTCCGTTCGAAATTTAATTAACTCTGCGGTTTCACCATAAGTTTCTTTACCGTATTGTATCGTATGTAACGTGAAAATTTAATTTTAATGCTGAAACTAAAAATAGCAAAAACACGGAGCTCATTTATAACGTAACTTCATTTTCATAACCTTCTTTATAAATAGTTCGGCGCAACTTTAAAAATTGGTCAAACTTTTGGTACACTTTAACGGGTAAGACCAGCAATAAATAGTAAAGTAAATGTTCTGTGACTTTATTGGTACTAGAGATGCGATATTCTTTTAGTTAAAAGCCACCCCGGGGCGTTGGGATGCAAACTTTATTATTTAAGTGCTTCGAAGTAAGCCGGGTTGGCTTAAACTGATGAGATATTCGTGACGTGAATCTGTATACATAATGCATGTGTTGTCAAAGATACCAACGAAATTACGTGAAAATATTTGTAAGGGCCTGGCGAAAGTATGATTTATGTGCACGAATATGAATGGCACGTATTTTTTCTGTATTTAGATTGGATATGTTTTAAGGGAAGTTATGAAACGAACTTTTATTGGTAGTTGTTTTTTTGGACAAATTTATGTATGTCAATACATATAAAAATGTTAAAAAATATTAACAAGGGTATGTTAATTTACTGTGTGCAATAAATTTATTCAGAGTAAGACTGTGAATAAAATTGAAGGCAACATAATATTATCTATATACTTAATTCAGTTGTAAGGGGAAAGTGCAGACGTCTTTATAGACATAATCTAAACATTTTTAACTACAGGAATAGTTTTATGAAGAATATGTCTTAAACAACGGCGAATTATTTAGAAAAACCCATTAAATTGTCCAAAAAGCCGTAACATTTCCTCAACAGAAATCACGAGCGTGTTTACTTATTCATCCTATTGGTGCTTCGCTCCCACATGGTTGGCTAAATTACATGACAAGCAATTTCATACGCCGTCAGGATAGCGGCCCGTTTACCAAATGTAAAAATTTACCTCAATGTGCCGATACTGGGCAAATTCGACTCAGAACATGACGCCATCCATACAAATTGCTAACTTGAATGCGATACTCATATTATTAGTTACAAATTGTAAGGAAAAATCAAATTTTGAGTTTGCTTTAATTTCCACAACATACAAGTCTCTGATCGCAAGCTCGTCGTATGGTATTACATTCTATATTCAACGTAGTTTGTATGATTATTTTTATTTTGAGGATATAGGCAACCGCCGTATACTATTTTTTTCTTGATTGAGTAACAAATAAGCAAATATATTATTTAAAATACAAAAAAATCCTTACTTCTTTACTAATATTATTAATACGAAAGGAACTCTGTCTGTGTCATCTTTTCTTCACGCATAAATTACTAATTTAGTGAAAAGTGTAACTTATGTACGTGTAAAAATACTTAAACAAGGCGTCTATATCTCAGTATTCTACTGTTATATTCGTACTTTGTATGGTATAATGCTCACCCTACTTAAGACCATCTTAGTCATTATTTCCTAGCTTGCATTCCCATTTCAATAGACCTTCCCAATCAGTATCTATCTATCTATCATCCTTCCTAATAAAATGACTGCCTTTAATTATATCCTATAAATATTTTTTTTAATAATTTTAATTTATAGGATAGCAACGGACGGAACGGATTTCATATTATTTGTACAAAATGTCACACAAGTGCATCGACTGAGCTGCATCGTACGGATCGCATTTTCTATACAAATAATAAATCGGATGCGATCCGACCGACATGTAGAGACGTAGCATTATTCTGAAAATAAAAATCAATCTTACTGCAACAAACGGAAAAGCCTGACACGTACGAATGTGAAAAAAATAAATTATCTTGTCCGCATTTTTAGAAATAGCTGTGTTAATTCTGAACTACGCCTTTTCACGTTTTCAGCCGTATTTTTGTAAAGCGGGTTTTCTGTGGCTTAATTGGAAGAGAACACTCAACTGTCAACGACTTGTTTAGTAAATGGCCGACTCTCGCCGCTTTGCTGATATATAGTGTGGTAGTAAATAGATAGTTAAGACTGCGAAAGAAAATAATTACGGTATGTAATACGAAACAATATGAGGTCATGAGAACCGTAATGTCCTAACTTATTATTTAACAATATTGAGTCTATTATTTTATTCAGTTAAAATTGAACATCTGGCAGTGGGAAGGCTAAAAATGATACTATGAATATTCACAGCAGCATGATCACTTTTAGGCTAACCTGGTTCTGAAAACATTTATTAGAATTTGAACTTGATAGAATAGACTGTTGAATGTTGTAGAAAATTAGTTGTGCCAAAAACCATATTGGCCTAACTTATTTTTGAGAGACACATTACACATTTTATATCTCATGGCCCTGATATGTGTTATGTATAAAAATAAATCGCAAAATGTGTTTGTATGCGTATAACTCGACTACGCTTGAACCAATTTGGCCAATTCTTTTTTTAAATGTTCTTTGTAGTTCAAGGATGGTACTTGCGGCGAAAAGATTTCGAATTGATTAAATCCTACGAAAACTGGCAAACTGATATAAGCGAGTGAAACCGCGGGGTACAGCTAGTGTGTTATAAAATACCGTGAGTGGATATATCGACAGAATATGTTTATTGTGATAACAAAGTTCTATTTGCATTAATGCAAGTGTTGATTTATGCAAAGTATTCACAAATACATCAAGTATAAAATGCCGAACACAAATTACTTGCTGCAATGAATTAATTATCCCTAAGTCTCACATATGCATATTTTTACTTTTTTATTTGTTTTATATTATTTTTACTCTTTACCTTACTTTACTTTATAATAGAATCAGAATCATGCCATTCACAGATATAATGTCTAAATAAAAAAATCTGAATACACAAATAATTACGTAACCCTTTTTTATGAAGCTGGAAGCTTTTTTGAGATAATTTTGTTAAGAATTTACCATGAGAGTCATAACACTCAACCCTAAGATTAACATACAGATAGCTACTATACTTCGTAGTAATGTTGATAGGATGGGCTAGGAACATTCAAGAAACGATAATTTTGTAAAAAGAAAGTTTGTGCAGAAAGTAGTATTTGTGAAAATAGATCGATTTGTTCTTGATTTTCGATGTTGCTAAAAATCACTACAAGATCATTAATTTAAATAAACTGAAGGTTTCATTCAAATTGTATTTTTAGATATGTGTATATTTCTGTAAAACGATACTGAAACTTTGATCAGTCAAAATATACGAAATAGTTAGTAAGTTAAACTATATCAACTAATATACACCTTATTTAAAGAAGTAACGGCCCGTGTTTGACATCTACAAAAACTCTGGAGGCCATGGGGTACAATTGATTTTTTGATTCTAAGGTAAAGTATTATGATGTATGATGCCTACATAATACAAAATCCAAAAACAGTGTATTTAACGACACTGAATTTTATCTGATCAACAAACGAATAAGTAATACTTTTGAAATAAACATTCTGAAATTATACCGTTTTCCAAATAAAACTAATTTCATCAGTCAATCACAATATTTTTGTTGAAAATATTTTATAGCGCAGTGAACCACCATCAATAATTACTTTATTCGTATGTCGATAAAAATTAAATATGTAAGCTGATGAAAATTCACAGCTATATTTCATGAGTTGCTGCTAAAATTTTCGACGTTGATAAATTTTTAAATCTAAACAAAGTCTGTTTATTCCATCTAACTTTTTCATTTTACTTTGATCGTAGTTAAGTTTGCTCTACTTTAATAGCTTATTAGTTTGTTAAGTAACTTATAACTTTTATACTTTATTCTACGATAATAATTACTTTAGATACAACATAAAATTCATATTTCTTGTTGTTATTTCTGAAAGATGATTGTTTTTGGAAGACTTGTTTTGAACTGATCGCTAAGGCGCAAAAGAACGAAATTTACTGAGAAAATATTTTTTTCACAGAATGAAACATAACAATTAATTTTACAATCTAAACTTAATTGACTAGTATTTTAGTTATAAAGTAATTGGAACCAAAATATCCAACAAAATCACTTCGCTACAAATCCAGTCTCTAATTTCGTTTTCAGATGCACCTTCGCAGAATTTCCTCTGTAGTCAGTGTCATGTACAGGTAACACATCACAAGCAACGTCTGAAAACAAACAGTTGTTTACCTTGCCCAAATTGCCTGGGTCGACGTTAAGTCTAAGCTACAATAATTACCAAGGTTTCTTAGTCTGAAATGGGAGAGTAACATTTATAATTGTGTACTTATTTAACTGGACTGATTCGACTCGGGTTGTAATTTAATTGAGTGTACTGGTTTAGTTATTCTTTTTCTGTAATGAGTAAACCACATAAATATTCTCGTATTCTTTTTTGCTTAACCTTTCTTTTTCATCACAGATCATGAGGTGAAATCCAAAGCCTATTACAATAGGAGTCCAATGTTTCCTTAACTGCTCTATCAGACCCAGAAAGGGAGAAGCAAGATTGGCCACCATCAAAAAGGAAGAAATTGTTCAGGATAATAATAGTTTAGTAAAATGTTATAATGGCTTGTTTAATTTTATTATATCATTCAAAAAAACTGTATATTGTATAAATAAATAAAATATTCCCCGACATTCAACACAACGCCAACTAGTCCGAAACTAAGCAAAGCTTGTACTATGGAAACTAGATAACTAATATACATAATTAAACATCCTTTTTTTGTAAATACATCAATGACAAAAAACTACTCAAATGAATAAAATGTGTGGTTGTAACTACATTGCAATCAAAAAACGATATTAATTCAGGTTCAATACATCAAATCATACACGTGGAAAGAACTTTCCAATGAATTCTCATCCATTATGCAATCATACCGTCTTGTTTCCCAGAAAATAGACTACGACCTTATTAATTTGAGTAAGAGTTGATTGGTAAACAACGGCATACTGTAATCAAGCAAGTTTGTATTCCATTTGCTTGGATGTAAGACTTTGTAATCAAGTTAATTTCATTCAAAGTGTCCACTGTATACAAACGTTATTCAAAAGTTTGTGACACGATTGTAATAATGTTTGATTTATGGAAGTATAGGTTTTAGACTAGAGGATTTACATATTATATGTATTAGTTCGAATAAAGAATAACTATTTAATCAAAACAGGATAAAAAAATAAGAAAAATGTACTTATGGAATTCACTTCTAATAAGCTTATTATTTAAACAAGTAAACACCAAAACCAAACATCATTTCAGTTAAAGTATTTAGTCGAATTTAACAACGTATAAGTACAATAATTCGAATAAAACGTTCCGTTTCATAACCGATTAAATATATATATGAAAAAACAAACGATTCATTGGAAATTACATTCACTTAATATGCATTGTATATAACAATATACATATAAACCTCTCACTTGTATCACTTTATCTTAAAAAAAACACTTCATAATCAATTGTGTCGACTTAAAGATCTAAACATATATACATACAAAATGACGCGGGAAACGACTTTGTACTATGTTATGATAACTGCCATCAAAATCTAAACAAAATAAATAAAGAAAAGGATAGAACACTAGCAAGAAAGGTGAAAGGGTAACAAATTCGCGTTGTTTATTTTAGGGAAGGTCATAAGTTGTTATTAGAAGAAGCAAACTCATAAATCTCACAGCGGAGAAAACCTAAGAGAGGCCTCCCACCTCAAAAATATTATATATTTCCTTTCGTCATATCTGTACAAATTTTTCTAAGAGTTTCGTTGCTAAGCTTCTATGAATAATAAAATATTTCATTAATCACGCCGTCTAACAAGTATTCCTATTTAATATTTTTCCAAAGAGCACAAAATTGCCAATTTTCCTTACAATATTTACTTTTATATTAGCAAAAGATCTTTTTGTGGTACATCTTCATCGTCTATATTGTTATCTGTTTAAATATGATACAGCATTACCATTTGTTCCGATCTCTGATGATCCCGCAATTTTTGAATACCGCAGTAAAAGTATCGTAAAGGATAATGAATACTTTAGATGTTATGGTGCTATCGTAACTGTTGCGTTCTACGTATTGGACGTGATGGCAGTGGAACATTATTTGTAAGAAAATCGATTACACTTTATTAGAAATTCAAAATTTTCTTTCGTATTTTAAAACTGTTATTATACAGGGTGGCGGAGACCGAAGCTCTTTAAGGGAAAACACAAAATTTTCTTGTCATCACGAATAAAATAATAATTGAGTTATTCTACGAAGAAATAAAGATAATGTTGCAAAAATTATTACAAATATTAAACACCATTAATAACTGTAAAAGAGACAGCTTCGCAAGTATAGTTCTATGTCAAACACAATTTCGAGCACTTAGTTTAGTTCTTAATTTTTATTTATTAAAATTTTAATCACGATATTTAATGACAATTAAAAATTGCTATTGTTTGCTGTCAGTCATGATTATGTTAAAATATATTTTAACAGGTTTATTAGATATAACAAAGTGAAATGTGGTAGTGAACTTTATAAAATACAAAAACTAATTATTCGAATAAATAGCCAATTATTTCAATAATAATATCAAACATTTATTAAAGAAAGAACGAAAATTCGAAAGCAGGACGGCAAAATAGGTACTCTTTCACTACGTCAAACTTATAGCATGATTTGAAAATAACAAAATTTAATATTGTATCCTGACCTACTTTGGTTGAAATTTTGTACACAGTCTGGATTCGATACTTAATATTTATAATATTTCTTTTTCATTTGCAAATCCTCACCTAGCGGTTGCCTGGAAGAGATCGCCTTAAGCGATAAGTTTTTTTACTTAGTTTCTAAGCAAAATGTATTATATTTTATGTTATTTTATCACTTTAATTGGTAAAAAAAATGTAGGTTCGATCCCCACGAGTATAAAATTATTATGTGACGAACATTGGAATTTTCTTTTTTCTGAGTGTTAAATTATCTATAGTGTGTATGTATTCACAAAAAAGTATGTTTATCAGTTATCTAGTGCTCGTACAAGATTTGCTTAGTTTGGGACTAGATGGCGTAATGTTTATTGTCCCTGAAAATTTATTAAAAAAATATGTTTTTACAGTAAACGTCCACGAGACCAGTTCTTCTACAAAATTTTAGCAACCATTATGGATTTCCTGGGTCTAGGCGATAGGACCTGTTGGGGGTACAGTGAACCAAACAAGTTCTTCCTCTTTCATAAGAGAATTGTTGTGACATTTTCCCCCGTGCTGTTAATAACACAAATCCTATATTTGTACGTTTATTTTCATGACCTTACATTCGATACAATGGGCATTATATTATCGATTGTTCCTGCATCATTCTTGGCAAATGTGAGTATGCTTTCAAAGTAGAAACTGTAAAAGATAAACCACTTAAGGCATCAATTACAAATGGAACCCAACGCCAAATATTGGTTAAATTGCTCAGCTTTTTCTTAAAAAGAATCCTTTATAAAAAATTTTTGACCTATTCAAAATATACATGTATATGTTTAATATATGTCACTTTATTTAAGTAAATATAAAAATAGTTCATATAGTTCTTATAATCATAAAGCCTTTGCTTCTGCTATCCACTAACAACAGGTTACCTGGAAGGTGGTTACCGAAAAAGGTCGCGGTTTGTATAAAGTACATTATGAGATTTTTTTTCTGGCAAATAAATATATTTTTATTTTATTTATTTATTTGTTTACTTATTTGTAACTATAACTGAAATTCATTTTCATGTCTTTAAAGAGTTATAATTTCATATCTTTTCATATAGTAGATTATAGATATGTTTCCTTATTATTATTATTTATTTTTAATTAATTAAATATATAAATAATAAAAAAAAATAATTAATCAATATTTGATTTTACATTCATAAAAAGACTGAAATCCCCAGTCGAGCATGGTGCACATATATCTTACATTTGTTCATTGATCGAATTCTTTAAGGCTAGTACGTGATCAGCCTTGGATGCTTTGAAATTGAGATATTTTCTTCCTACATCACCGTAGGGAATAGGCATTTCCTGACTGTGTCTCTAATGCCCACCCCAATAGACTAAGAAAGGTCACACAGTATTTCGATCAAAATTTAATACAAAAATTTAATTCTAGGTCAATGTGTTTTCAGCAAGAATGTCGTCGTATAAGCTTATTATGAAGGAATTTATGAGCAAAATTCACCTCGTAAATGAATACAAAAATAATGACGAATTCATCAAAAAGGTGACTAATTTTATATGAACGCAATAATTACACCCCGTTTTGTAATATCTACTGAAATATGAGGACGATTTCAAAGTATGCATAAGATATCATATTCTAAAGTAAGGCCAACTAGCAACGATACGAAAGATTGTTCACCTAAAATATGAGTGTGGAGTTGACAAGCAATTAGCTATCCTAGCAAAGGGATGGGATGGGAGGGAAGCCCATGAACATCTTCAACATCAGATTGTCGAGATGCCTTGCTGGCTTAAAGGAAAAGGAGGGGATGAGGAGAGGATCAATCGTAGAAAGTTGGAAGAAGAACAGGACAGGACGGGAGAGCAATGGGATGAGAATACAGGCCTCCGGGCACCCGTACGAAACACAATACTGTTTCACGCCGGTTTTCTGCTGGGGAGGAGGTAATTGCACCGGTGCGAGCTTGGCCCAGTCGTGCAATGCTCGGCTCCCACTCTTTTATCGCTGAAGATGTTATGCAGCAGAATTACCCTCTGCCGCCTCTTACGACACCCACGGGTAGAAATGGGGTGGCGACACATGTATTCTAACCCGTCGCCACACGGGATAAATCAATTTTATCTTGTGAATTTCTCGTAATGACGTCTTAAAAATAAGTTGCCGCAATTGTAACCACAGTATAGCTGTAGTATACTACTAAAATTAAGTCTTATACATTATAATTAGATAATTATAATCTCTTAAGTGTTAACGATTTACAGAAAATAATCGAAATAGAACGCATCACTCGCTTCACTGCCTACTACCTTATGTTCTTCTTTACCCTGAACTGGGTCGCATGGATTTGGATACCTGTCGTCAATAATATCAATAATAAAGACCTCATACATAATCGAAGCATGAGATTACAGACATGCATTTATATGTGGTTCCCCTTCGACTATGGCTACAATTACAGGAACTGGCTTTGCATTCACAGCATCAATACTTACGTTGTTGCTTGCGGGGTCACCGTCATGATGATTTTCCACATTTTGAACTATTCCTTTATGTTTCATTTGATTGGACATATCCAAATCTTGAAATATAAGCTCAAAACGGAGTTTAATGAGAAGTTAAATGATAAAGAAACTAAAAACAAACTAGTTGCTATTATAAATCATCACGCGTTTATAAAACGGTAATTGAAACGATTTTATATATATTTTTATTAATATTTAATACGAAGCTTAATAAAAACCTACGCAATGAAATATTTATAACAAAGAATACTGCATTACTGTTGATTTTAATAGTTTTGCCAGCTGAAGTAGGTCCTTTGTTGATTAGAATTTTTTCATTCAAAAATTAAGGGCGCCTGATGCAATATCGCTTCCATACAAACATCGAAGGAATTTTATTGAATGCTAGATCAGTTTTTTATTCATATTTTTTATCTTCAGGGTATTTAACAACGTGCAATCTGCTTTCGGAACCAATGTAGCCGCAAATTATTTACATAATTTGGTTGGCGATAGCCTCATTATGTACCAGATAATGTACGGGGTAATGTATTAAAGCATTTTATAACATTATGAGGTCTCAAGAGTAAAATATAAAAATTAAGTACATTTTTTCCGTTGCTTCGGTATTTGGCTTAATTTTCAATGGAATCAAATTATCTGATAACATGTTTTTTGTATGAAAATACAGAAAATGTATTTATTATATTGCAGGGAAAACAAAATATTATCCTCTACATGGTAATGGTTACGGTATATATCGGAAATTTGATAATGATGTCTTTTGTTTTGGAAGAAATGAGGCGACAGGTACAGTATCATTATTGACATCCAACATTTTACGGTTATAAATATTATTGGTACTCAATGTGTGTACGACGCACGTACATAATTAATAAATTTATTTTCCTTATTCTTTTAAAATAAGTTTTATTCCATCTATGATACGGTACATACCATCATTATTTTTGAGTCCGTTTTATTGACGCCTTTCAAATCATTCTATATTTATTTTCAAACAATCTTTAAGAACGCCACCAAAAAAATAGACAATATTTTTTTTATTTATTTTATTTACAATCTAATAGGATTATAATAAATTATATTAAAAGGTAAAAACGATTATCAGTGAAATGTAAGGCCTTATTTTTTTTAATACTTTTCAGACCGAAGACCTCGCCGATGTAGTTTACAGTATGCCTTGGGAAAGCATGTCGGTGTCAAACCAGAAAACATTCATCCTTCTTTTACAAAGAGTACAACCAGCTTTGGAGTTCCTAGCACTGGGTGGTCTTAGGGCTGGTGTCAGGCCCATGATATCGGTAACATTTTTAATATTAGGTTATATACTGCACCAATAATTAAACGCAGAAGTGATTCTTCGTGTTTCTTCACGTTTTTAAACTGTCACTTATCAAAGTTAAAAAGTATCAGTTCAGTATAAATTGCATTCATTAGCTGCGCCTTGTTGCTAGAACGTTTTACGGCCGTTTTCAATATTCTATCTATCCCTTGTTTTGCTTACTAAAGTCAGGCAAATCTATCTATTTGCACTTACTTTAATTTCAATATGCTGTCGACGGATAGCTTTTGTTATGACTTTTGACAATCAAATGTAATTTAATCTGAGATTACAATCTATCCATAATCTTTGATACATTATTGAAAACGGCCGTTATTGACGTCACGGCCCAGATACCCTCAGTTAGTCATAAGATGATTCGTTCTCCAGGCCATTTGCGGACAACGAAATAGTACATAGCCTACAAAATACAAACTAACAGTAGTAATAGACTATTTCTATAACTACTGTTAGATCTTCAAAACGAAAGAGGTCTATAACCAAATTATACACAAAATCACAAAATTTCTTGAGATAAGTATGGAATATGGAGATCAGCTTGATTTTTCGCTAGCATTCCGGTTCAAATTGAAAACTGTGTAAACAATAAGCATGTGCATACTTATACATTTCTTAAACATTAATAATAGCTTAGTACCTGGATATTACTTTGTTTCAGATAATAAAAACTACATTCTCATACTACGTAATGCTCGAGACGAGTATGGCTGGAAAATCGTAAATTGTATCGTAAAAGCTCTAAGTGCTTTAATATCTAAAATTCACATTTTAAATATTATTTTAATTCACTGCAAATAAAAATATGTTTTACTTTAAATAAAATTGATTTTAATGGAAAGTTTTTTAATTATAAATTTTAATATTTTAATATATGCAAATTTTGTGCTACGAAGTTTCCTAATTAAGTCTATAGCCCTTATTATAAGTGTAATTTCGTCTTATAAAACGCTTGACATATAAATTTTAATGTAACCCTATTATCCCGGCCACAATCTAAATATTTTACATTTACCAAAAAACACCGGCGTTGCAGAAAAACGTTGGCCTTTCTAGCAAAATACAGAGCAAATAAAGCCAATTACAGGTTTTCACAATAATTTTTATAACAATACAAAGAAACAAAACAGTCTTACAATAATAAAGCATACGAACTATGTGCACATGTTACCGAGCAATTTTCCGATTATTTTTGATTTAAAAGTATTTCTAGTGTTGTTAAAAATGTCTATGTTGCTGAAGGAAACGTTAAAAGTTCGACAAATCCTATCGAGGGGCGCATTAGCTGCGTACCTCGTAGCGCGCGTGGGAAAGTGTAAAAGTGGAGTGTAACGTGTGCGATATTTGGGTGCGCAGAATTTTACCCCAGCCAGACTTAGTTCGTTTATATTTTACATAGACTTCTTTAGAATTTTTATTCTATATTTTAAAGGGGTTTTTATCCGCTTGGGCATGTCAGCCCCATCGTAACTTAAAAGCAATATAATCCAATAATTATTTACACCTTAAAAGAGATCACTGAAAGGAATATTTTACCAAATTACAAATGTTTTCGCTAATTTTGACTTCAGACTCGCTAAAATGGAACGAATCAGACCAACATAACATTTCATTAAAATGCCCTAATCAGTGATTCTCTTTGAGCTTTATCCTTTTCACAATCCATCAGCAAATGTTGCACGTCCTCTATTTTGTTGCAATTTTTTAATTTGGAGACCCAGATTTCTTTATCAGGAAGGCGAATTTTGCCGATGGATAGTGGTTAGAACGTATAGAATACAGATGATTTCTAGTGTGTGTAAATTGCTAAGCGTCCACATAATATCGGTATCATACGCGTTGGTTTCATTAATTATTTATATTATACAAAATGTGACGACGACGCTGACTAGTGGCTCTTGTTTGATATTCTGTACAAGGAATACGGAATCCGATGCGTCCAATGCCTACGATGAGGCCCGTGGACTCCGAGCTTAAGTTCTAACTCCGTATAAGTTAAAATATAAGTTGCATGTTGATTAAACGATAAGTGACACATATTATTAGAATAATGTTCACGGACCTCCGAAATGATCCGAAACTGTCTTAGTCCGTGTCATGGTGTACATAACTTCTTCTGCAAACCTGGCAAGTCTTTGTTGAGATTGACCATCATAACAATTATCGATTGGGAAGCAGTATTAATTTCTTTAACATAAAAAAATCAATGTAACACTTTATTTCATCAATATAATCAGATTCTTTATGCCTTTCTCAAAAATAAACATTAAGCAAGTTTAAATTTATATCCACACAAAATAGCATTAAAAAAAATGAAACTTGACTGTATTCAAAGACTATAACAAAATTAAATATAACGTTAAAACTTTCATATGAAATTTCTCGTTATAAAATTTAAACCGACAAAAGAATATGCTATAAAAAATTTAAAAATAAAATATTTTAGAATAAAAATGATAACATGAAAATGCAATTATTTAAGGAAACATCTCATATAATATGCTAATTATTTTAAGAGAATATTCTATACATAATTAATTAATTAAAAACTGTGTCATGTTTTATGCAAAAGCGAACAATTATTTTTAAGTCTATTCTTCAAAAAGTATGCATTATTGTTTGTCATAAATCAAGTACACTTCAGAAAGTCGAATGTAAAACTATATTTAATTTTGTTTTACACAATATTTTCCTACCCTCATGATAAAATTTGAATAGGAAATTTTTAAAATTCGTGTAACTTATTTTCGCTACTTTTTCAAGTCTATTCTTCTTTCAAATTGCCATACACATTGAGAATGAATTGCTAGAATAAAATAAGTATTTTAAGCACTAAAAACCTAGTGAATAGTATTTAACAATAACAAAGGATAACGGGAAATGTTATGAATGTATTTGAATTTTTAAACGGACATTATACAGTGAGGTCAGCGAATTTAAATCTTCCTATTGTATAAGAGGTTAGATTTGCAATTTCATGCTCTTTATCGTAACAAAACTTGTGAACAAAAGGAGTTTCGTTTAACAGGGTTATTATTAACCATTTTAAGCATTATTTCATTCCGTACATTAGTTACGAAAATCTCTTGTAGAATAATGATTAATGTATCACGTGCCCATTATTTTAAGTTTCGCTTGTAATGAGTTCCTAATGACACAATTTTCATGTAGTTAAAGATTTTATGCCTTTATAGATTTTTTTAGTTATTGCCTTAGCTATCTAATTGGTAGAGTTGTTGCATCTTTGACTACAGATCGAGGGCCAAAAGAAAAATGTTATTGCGATGTTTTTGATAAAAAAATAGTGATAGCTCTGAACCGGGAAGTTGGCGGTGTTGATGTACCCCCGTGCCTCGGAGAGCACGTAAAGCCATAAGCCATGTTCTCCGGTCGTGTCGGTCTGCCGTCCCATCGGATTATTAGAGTAAAGGAATAGGAATACATATGTACGCACGTACTTGTACACTATAATATCACCTGCGTTTCTGGCTAATCTCTGTTGTCATTGGCCACCGTGCCTGATACGTCTTACAAAATACGAAAACTTCGTCATATTAGATGTGCTGATACATGTGAGAATGTCATAATAAACATTTTTTAAAACAATCGCATTCATGATAGAAATGGAATACATATGACCTGGCCTACTAATGTTCTCACTGCTCTTATAATGTTTCACGATGACATTTTCTTTTCATCGCAACAGTGGCACAGAAATTATGGAAATGAGTCGTAAATAAACACTTTTACAGCTTGCACTTTTTTATTCGAAAGGCTACAGTTTTTTATTAAAATACAAATGTGGATGGGATGATTATTGTAATTGCTATAGCACTAAGTTTATTCAAACTTAATGCTTTAAAAAAAAGAAGAATGGGAGCCGAGCATGGAGGATAGAGACGAGCTTGCACCGGTGTAAACCAATCCTCCAGCAGAAGATCGGCGTAAAGTATTGCACTGTGTTTCGTACGTTTAGCGGGGGCCCAGAGGCCTGTATTTTCATCCCTTTTGTCTCCCACCCTGTTCTACTCCTTTCCCAGTTTCCCATCATAAATCTCCTTATTCTTTCCTTTTTCTACAAGATGATGATCCTTCTTCTTTGATATTGTAGATTTTAATTGGCCGCAGTCGGTCACTTAAGATCAGGTGAACCGCATGCTCCGCTTGCCCGCTGTAGCTTAAAAGAAAAGAAAAAAACGCCTAAGAAAAATTATGACATCATAAGCCTATTATCCAAAAATCACGGCAAACAGTCATACGATACAAGCGTCCGATCCCATATTGACAATAGGAAGCTTATATAAACAGTTATCACAAGTACACGCCAAAATACAATATGTCAAACCTCATCACAAGGGATCAAATACGTCGAAAGCGAATCCCGGCGAATCGATCTCGTTCAACAACCAGCAAACAGGGACGTTTGCACTACTGGTATTACGTCTTGGATAAAGTTTCTGTAATTTGATTGGTTGTTTATTAAACCGTTTGAATGTATTACCGATATTGAATCCAATTCTGTGTAAAATAATGACAAGATTTGTATTTTTAAGGCACACCGATATGAGGTAATTATTTGTTTTTTACAATGTTAATATTCGTCCATGAACTTTACCTGCGTGCAGGAAAATGAAAATTTATCAAATATATAGTATATTTTTAATAAGGATCCTAAGGAGGAAGAATATCCATGTTTATTCTCAGTAACCCTATGAATAAGTGTAGATTGACGTTATTGTATCCATAAATAGATGGAAACGATACGATAAGTGGTTCATTACTCTAAAATTATCTTGCTAAGAATCTGACGTCTTTAGATTTTATAAATAGCAGATTAAGAAGTTTATTTTAGCACAAATAAGATGTCTTAAATATTTCTAGCTGACTATTTATTTATTTGCTTGAATATGAGTACAAAGGTAGACAATATCAAGAGTAAAATACATGTTCTGCCGATAAAGCCGTACAAAATTATAAGTAGTATAGTCAATTTTAAGATTATTGCCATATTTGCTGTTTTTTTTTTATTACAGGGAAGTAAGAAGTCTTATAAAAATTGAAAGGAAACAAATATAAATATTCTATGTAAGTAAAATTTTATCAAAAGTTTATTTACGGGGAATATTTGAAATAGTTTTGTTTATAGCAGAACGCAACCGAAACGATGTCAGTAATATAAAAAGTTTCCATTTGAAATGAAAGAATTTACTGTACGTGTTGCGCATAAATAAAGTTTGATTATAAACTTTTTTACCATATTGGCTCGTGGCTTAAAATAATAGGAGGATTGTTTCCACTTAAAGTCATATAAAATTTTATTTCTTCATAGTTTGTGTAAACGTACACAACTCTATAATAGATAAATCGAAAATACTCATAAACGTACTATGATTGAAGCTTGCCTGTGTATTTAAAAGGAATCTGTATGACAAAATAATAATATTTAAAATCAATATAGAAGAGGAACTTTCCCTAATAAAAGGTAAGATTTTTCTCATAAAGTAACAAATAATATATATGAAAGATGTTCTTGAAAATAATTTGAGAGTGGATCTCAATTTTCGTCTAATATTACCAACTTACACCCTTACAGTTTCTCTTGTCTTTTACAAATTGGCCTCGGATTAGCAATCGCGTTCACCCGTCTTTACGCTAAACGATATATGTTAATCAAGTCATTATACAATATAAACTAGAAGCGCATTATGCATATACGGTCAATAAATTAAGCAGCTTAACCCGCCATGTTGCGAGATAAAGATCTAAATGGGTTAACTGACGTCGATTATTGAATCGGGGATAATCTACGATAGTATTCCTGAGCTATTGTAATGGGATCTAATTAAGTCGATGCAATGCCGTGTCAGCGTGTTACAAATTACGATACGGATTGCGGATTTACGATTGTAAGCTGCGTTATAGGCATCTATGATGAGTGTTGTTACTATTCACTAATGGTTATATTTAACATGGCTTTGATAACGATTTATTTATTTATAGTACTATTTAATGGGACATCAAGTAAGAGAACATGCGAGTAGTGTTCAATTGTGAAAAAGTATAGTAATTCATATATCAGAAATGCTTCACTTATTTCACAGTCTTCATGCTAGAAACGTAGGTACTTGTGATCAAACAAGGATATATGAAGAATTGATAACGCATTAAAGGTTATTGAATCGAGAGAATCTACGATAGTATTCCTGAGCTATTGTAATGGCATCTAATTAAGTCGATGCAATGCCGTGTCAGCGTGCTACAAATTACGATAGGGATTGCGGATCTATGATTGTAAGCTCCGTATCTATGATATGTATTATTATTTATCGTAAGTTCTATTTAATGGTACGTCAAGCATACGTTGGAGTATGGAGGTGGACAATTTTTGAGATGTTTGGTTATTTATAATTTCAGATATGTTATTTTATCACCTACACTATAAACATTTTATTGGTATTTGTGCGCCGTGAGAAGAAATTGAGAAAGGCTTGGCTTAAAACAAACTGAAAAGATATTGAACGATATTTAATAAAGTTGTCTCTGAAATGTGACTGTTTATGGTCGGGGTTCATACAGCACGGCTGCATACCTTCTTAGATTGCTTCTGAATTGCGAAATATTTAATTTGAAACAATATTCTAATTATGCTATGTCTGTGTATGTATTAGCTTGTTACAAATTATTATACGGATTATGGATTTATAATTGCAAGCCGCGTAACGTGCATATATATGAGTGTTATTATTTTAAACTGACGATGTGAATGTGGTTAATAGACATGGAATTTAAAACCGATTTATCTATTGGAATACCTTTTTAATGAAGCAAACAAGCGAGAGCGCATGTGAATAGGTGATAATTTGGTTAGTTGATGATGAGTTAGTTGGCAAAATTGTATATTCTGATATACCTACCAATATTAGATAGGGAAAATTTTATTTGATAAACATTTTTTTAGGGGTGCCTCTCAATACATTAAAACGGGGGATACAAATATATATTTAATAAGTAACCAGTAAGGAATTATCGTCTTCACCGGCGTAGACGAGATCCCTTGCTCCGCGCATTCTGTCCAAGCCAGGCCCTTGAGGTTCCCTTCCTTCCTGTGACAGCCCTGGCCGAGGTTCGTGATCCCCTTTAAAGGGAGGCGCTCTTAGGCATATCGTTAGCCTAAGAGAACCTTCAGTTCGCCAATAACGATGACGTTAAATTTCGAGAATCACCTCACAAAAAAATACAAGAATGATTATGAATATTTTTACGAAAAAACGTATTTTCATACGTCAAATCGTTGAAATTAGCGAAACACTTAATTCTACTAAAAAAAACGAATATAAACGTAACCAAAATACTACAAATTCAAAGTTGTATACAAAGATTCCAAACACCGTTTGAAATATGAAATTAATTTAGTCTGAGAGTTCGAAAACTTGACTACAAAGTATAATATTTTGCCTTTTATCATAAAACAGGAAATTCTTTGTTAAATTTGTAATTTCAGTAAGTATTTGACACCGTTTTATGACCCCTCACATTTTTCCTCAATATTATACAATAATGCAACTACAGTTTTATTACAGAGAAACCAAGAAATTTTACCATAACTCGGGTAGTGATTAAGAATTATAAAATACTAGCTATTCTGCGTGAGCTCAATCTAGTAGCATAATGTTGTTTTTAATGTTACAGCTGGCAAACCGTGCATGCGGGTCACCTAATCATTATCATCATCAGTCCATGAACATCTACACTATCAAAGTGTCGCAGATAACTTGGCGGCTTGAAGGCAGGGGATAAGGGGAGGATTAGTGACGGGAAATTGGAATAGATTCTAACAAATACATGCACATTTTAAGGAAAATCAGATTCACAGTTCATGAATAAATGAAAATAATATTCAAAGAGTTCTGACATTTATACTTATTCAAAATTCTATGACTTGCCAAATGACATGAAACTGGGAGATATTATCTTCAAAGCTGGAAAACGTCTGCGAAGGAAATAATATACTGTATCTCAAGATTGAAACTAATTCACTGAGGATTATTCTCTTGTATGGTTGAAGTCTGTTTCTCATTATAATACAGAGACAAACAAAGTTTGTGTTTAATATAAACTTATTGGTAAACTTTTGAATCTAGTCAAATTCAGGGACTAAAGCCTTGATGTACATTACGAGTACATAGATAGGCGAACATGCTTTCACAAAGATTTAAGGGCCTATTTGTCGGAAAAACAGTAACTATACGTATGTTTCCTTCGTACAGAATACAATGTTATTTTGTGAAAAAAATATATGTTATTTTTCAACATACAACTGTGTCATTCCAAAATACTGATGCATGATTACATTCGAAGTCACTGCATAGAAAACGTCACAAATATAGATAGAGAATACAAGTATTAACAAAAAATAAGTACCATAGGCCAATGATATGATAACTAATATATCATTGCCATAGGCTCTCCAGATAAACGTGAAAAATGTATTCATTTTACAAGGGATAAAATACACATACAATTACAAGGGAAATCAGATTCACAGTTTTACTTTATGTCTAAATGAAAACAATATTCAAAGGGTTCCGACATGTACACATTCAAAATGCTATGACTCGCCAAATGACATGAAAATGTACAAATTATCTTCAAACCTGAAAACGTCTGCGAAGGAAATAATATACTGAATCTCAAGATTAAAACTAATTCACTGAAGATTATTTTATTTTTATTTTTATTTTTATTATTAGGCATACACAACAGTTGACAATAACACAGTGTACAATACAGCTCTTAAAAATAAGGTGTTTTAGGCGAAATTGCCAACCTAAGCGTGCATACACGACCATTAAAATTGTAGACGTTAACAAATTGCATCTTATAATAATAAATTAAAATTAAAATTAAATTAATATTCCTTACATTTAATTGGATAATTTCATATTACTAACAAACACAAAATTAATTAAAATCATTACAAACATTCGATAAAAAAGCAATCGTAAAATAAAATAAAATCAATTAATTTATTCAATATATCAATTACTACGAAATAAAATCAAAATTCATTAAAATTTGACAAATATAATATGTAAAAAACGTATGTAAAACTCGTGTAAGATAAAAGATCACAGTTGGAGGAGTGTATTTAATATTTTTATGTAAATTATAAATTTCACTACTTATTTAAAAGCGTATCGAGTCCTGATGATTTCAATACTTTTTTGACTTGCCTTGAAAAGCTGTTTATGTTCCATATGAAGATATCAAGAGAATTGTGAAGAGAAGAAATATTATTATAAAGACGACACATACGAGTTATAGGATTATAGAAAGAGGTATTATTTTTGAAAGTCTGTAGCAAGAACGTGATAGGATGTCTTGGATTAGGATTTGAGTTAATATTGATAAGAGACAGCAATTCCTGGCAATCAATGTGGGAGTGAATAATCTTATGCAAAAAAGTCAAGTCAAATTGTTGCCGTCGAGTGCAAAGTTTAAGTATACCAAATCTTGTGAGTCTCTCTTCGTAAGAGTTAAGTTGCGAGTATAAGCCAAATCGAAAACTAAGGATTCTGAGAGCCTTTCGTTGCACCCTTTCAATATCACTGATATGTACTTGATAGGAGGGGGTCCAGACCACGGAGGCATATTCTAGATTAGTCCGAACTAGAGCATTGTAAAGAAAAATGAAGCTTGAAGGTTTGCAGAAGTCTTTCGTGGCTCTAGAGACAAATCCCAGCATTTTGAAAGCTTTGGTTGTAATGAAATTGTAATGCTCACGAAAGGTAAGTTTTTGATCAAAAACGACTCCCAAGTCCCTAACGGTACATTTGCGTTGTAAACGTTGGCCTCCAATAAAATAGTGGAAAGATAAATATTTATTTTTACAGGTGAAAGTAATAGCCAGGCATTTGTCAATATTAAGAGACATATTGTTGAGTATGCACCAGTTAAAGATGGTGGTGAGATCACATTGAAGCATGTGACAATCAGATTCAGACTCAATAACATTATAGAGTT
>LQNK01001678.1:70817-89124 GCA_001586405.1 Phoebis sennae | reverse complement strand
GAAATTGGAATAGATTCTAACAAATACATGCACATTTTAAGGAAAATCAGATTCACAGTTCATGTATAAATGAAAATAATATTCAAAGGGTTCTGACATTAATACTTATTCAAAATTCTATGACTCGCCAAATGACATGGAACTGGGAGATATTATCTTCAAAGCTGCAAAACGTCTGCGAAGGAAATAATATACTGTATCTCAAGATTGAAACTAATTCACTGAGGATTGTTCTCTTATATGGTTGAAGTCTGTTTCTCATTATTATACAGAGACAAAACAAAGTTTGTGTTTAATATAAACTTATTGGTAAACTTTTGAATCTGGTCAAATTCAGGGAAAGCCTTGAGCTTCATTACAAGTAAGTATATATGTCGCAGTAAGATAGAAAAAGCCGTAATATAGTTATATCCCTAGGGATATAATTATATATACCGTAACATAGTTATAGGAAAGCGATTCGTTACTATCTCATTTGGTGTATAGTTATAAATCGGTCCGAGTTTAGTGATATACTTATATTACTAGATTAAATTTAGTGAAATAGCTTTCGGAATATGCAGCATTCCTGTAAAAAACGAATATATATAGTGTTCTAGTAAATGATGTGCCTGTAAGAGCATGCCATGCAAGCCTTCGTATAACTATGTTACGGTATATAATTATATCCCTAGGGATATAACTATGTTACGGCTTTATCTATCTTACTGCGACATATACATAGGCAAACATGCTTTCACAAAGATTTAAGGGCCTATTAGTTGGAAAAACAGTAACTATGCGTACGTTTCCTTCGTACAGAATACAAAGTTATTTTAAGAAAAAAATATATGTTATTTTTCAACATACAACTGTGTCATTCCAAAATACTGATGCATGATTACATTCGCTGTCACTGCATAGAAAACTTCACAAATATAGATTGAGAATACAAGTTTATCATATTTTATGACAGTACTAAGAACAGAAAATAAATGCTCAACTAAATACCATAGGCCAATGATATGATAACTAATATATCATGCCATAGGCCCTCCGATAAACGTGAAAAATGTATTCTTTTTACAAGAGATAAAATACACATACAATTACAAGGAAAATCAGATTCACAGTTTTACTTTATGTCTAAATGAAAACAATATTCAAAGGGTTCATACATGTACACATTCAAAATGTTACGACTCGCCAAATGACATAAAAATGTACAGATATTATCTTCAAACCTGAAAAAGTCTGCGAAGGAAATAATATACTGAATGTCAAGATTAAAACTAATTTACTGAGAACTATTCTCTTATATGGTTGAAGTCTGTTGCTCTTAATAGTACAGAAAAAACAAAGTTTGCTTTTATATAAACTTATCGGTAAACATTTGAATCTAATCAAATCTAGGGACAAAAGCCTTGATGTTTATTAAAGGGACAAGGGAAATATGTTTTCACATAGATTTAATTTCTACCTTCAGATGAGGCGTCTGTTTAAATCCGCAATTACTATTCCTACTATTTCTTTAATGTTTATCTTTATAAATCATAAAACAACATAATATTTATCCTTCAGCAAAAATATCTATATCCTCATTATTTATGGATAGTACATTTATAGAAAAAAATTAAATTATTATGATTTTTATGTCTTTAGTAAGAAATACTTTGAGATTCATTAAAATCAAGATGCATGACAATGCATGAAATGCAAACAGTGTGTTAGCAAATAAACATAATTATGAAGTTAAAGTCAAAATTTTTATTTTCCTTAAAGTTTATCGGCCTCTTTCGAGGCGCTTACGAGGTGCATTTACATTTACATAATTAATATATATTTTTTTTACATATACTACATTGTATGAAGCTTTACGCGTTAATGGTGATCCTATGTTTGCGAAATATTACTTTTTGGTTAGTGTTGAAGTGAAACACTGATTCAAGGTATAAAATATTTAATTATATTAAATCTGACTGTTAATGTAATGTATGATATTGATAGATAATTAATTATAAATGTATGATTATGTAGTGCGCGGTTATTAGCTGTGGATGGACTGACTTCATTAGGCAGGGAAAGACGACCACGACACTTATTGCTGACTCGGGTGTTCAGTAGTCATTGGACCGAACACAATCCATGCCATTTTATTGTTACATTTTTAGAACTTTATTTGAAGGCAGAAGTCGTTTACTGCAACCATTCAACGTCTGCCTGAAGAAATAATGGAATATTTAACTTTTAAAACTTTTAACTTTTTGAAAGGTTTTTCTTTGGTTTCTCTGTACGCATTCATCTCACGTAATCAAGGTCAAATTATAAGTTACGGGTGATATTGAGACATGATACGTAAAAGAATTGCCAAGAAAATTAAATTATGAGGTGACTTATTCAAATGTAAATGTGTTTAGGGATTAAGTAAATAAGTTGTAGATGTGTATATCAGTATGTATTTAGATTAAATTGAATCAAAGTACATTTTAATTAAATAAATGATTACAGTAAAATAAAGTGTAGATATATTAAATATAGGACATAAATATTAAAATGTGATATATGATAAGGGGGAGGCCTATGTCCAGCAATGGACGTCTTCCAGCTGAATGGATGTATAGATGGTGTAAATTGAAGTGTTTTCATTGTGTAGTGCACACATTTTTCGTTAATTCGTTACAAATTTTATTTGCTCCCGTCCAACGCAGTGTTAAATAAGCAAATAATCAACATTATCGTTATAATATTATGCACCATTTATATTCCACTAAATATTATGTTGAATGTTAAAACAGGCATGGTTTATTGTTTTTGAATAATTATTGCAATAAATGATGCTTTTTACAACAAAACACATACAAACTATGGCGTTTAATACTTTTTTAGTGCTAAAAAAAATTGTTAGTTTTTTTGTGCAATCTGTTAGTATTAAGGGTCGTTTAAATATAACATAAATCGTACAATTTGAATTATTATAGAATACTTGTCATGTTTGTTTATGCTCTAATATTGAATAATTTGCCAAGCCCCGCAATCTTACCCGCGTAGCTTCTGATCCCCTGGGAATTCCGGGATAAAATGTAGCCTATATATTATTCTTGATTACTAACTAGATGCATACCAGGTTTTTATCGAAATTGGTCCAGTAGTTTTATCGTGAAAAAGTGACAATCATACATCCATTCTCACAACTTTGGCATTTATAATATTAGTAGGTATGCTTTAACGTATTTGATATTTTCATTAAAGAAAACTGTGTTTTACATTGATTTATTTATTCGAGAAGAACGATAATATGAAAAGTCGCTGTTAATGTTCTGGAAGCACCTAATGACACGCGAACTAAACTTCTTAACTTTCATAAATTTTGTTAAAGCTGTATTTTAAGATTTACATTTTTTGTTCATTGCGGGTATTTTCTTATTTTTAACTAGCCACGCCCCACGATTTTACCCGCGTATCCTACTTCTGATCTTTACTTATATGAATACCATGTTTCATCATAATTGGTTCAATAGTTTTTGCGTCGTTTACAAACACACATACATATAATATTAGTAAGACGTAACGATGATTAGTAGTATTTAAAAGTGAAGCATGCCACGTATTGCTTTCCATTATATGAGATAAGGGTCCAGATTGTAAAAATAGAATGTGCAAAGAAGAAACATTTATTTTAAGGCATATTTCGTCTTTTTTGCATATCTTTGAAGTGGTAGACGCTGATTTCAACAATAATTTAACCAAAAAAGTTGTGGGGTTAATTTACTTTAAAAAGCGCCTTTGGTCATCAAATATGACATCAAGTATTTCTTTAACACATAAAACATTATATTCATAAAATACCTTTACACTAAGAAGATTACATTTGTTCAACTCAAACGTACCCCTTGATTATTCAAATTCGTATAAAAAGTACAAATGACAATGTTTTCTGAAGGTAATAAGCCGAACGCTGCGAGGGCGGCACTTACAATGATTTATGCTTACTCATGCTAATGCAGTGCGACCCGAATTTATCTCGAACTGAACTGACGTGACCAGTAGCTCAGATGGACCAATTAGCTGCCTACTTTATACTTTCAAAACAATGTTAGAAATTCTCGAAAGTTCTCCCCGAGTTTTCGGATATTATTCTCTCGACGGTTTCATGAAGGACACCCGTTTTGCACGAAAAAATGTTTCTGGAGAATTCATTATTCCAAATCTGAGAGGCAAAACTTTTTACATGTTAAGTATTTAGTATAAAGTTTTCGGATTATATTTATAGGAATGTCGGAGAAGTTGTACGAATTATGTATTGAGTTTCAGAGAATAATTCTGTCCGTTATTTATTTTTCAGAGAGTTGCTTCGTACAACGGCTCTTCAAAATAGCGTACATTTTTACGAACGGCTTCATTGTATGTATTGAAGTAAAATAATTGGACAGTTTTCATCTTTTGTAGGTTATTCTAAAATCAATATTATTCCTGAACTAATGTTTCGTGGAATAAACAAATTTGAACGGTTTGAACTATTTCAATATGGATATTGTATAATATATGACTATTCAATTATTTTTATACATGCGCTTTCAATATGACCCAAAAACGGGGCATTACCTTTACCTCTCTCTCGGTATAGGAAAGATATTTCATATATCATAGTAACAGTTACATTACCAGTAAGGAGGAAATCAAATGCACAGACTATAGAGTACAGTCCCAGTGTGCCCACTAAAGTCTTTCGCCAGGCTTGCTAACTTTAGAGTGGTCCATAAAGTTGTAAAAGGAAAGTGTGAGCTTGTTAGAGCGAATTTTGAATATAATGTCAAATCGGGGACACAAAGTGGTATTCGAAATGTAGTCGTAAAACTATTATCTTTTTAATTTACGACGTACTCCGGTTGCTTGCAAGACATAATTTGTAATAATTTACGCTAACAGGGTACAAACAATAAAAGTTTTAAAAACTAAAGCTTTATCCTAATTAAGGGTTTGTATTTTAATACAACTATGTTTATAAACGTAATAGCTTTGTTTAATCTAAGGCTTAGCAAGAATTTAATACTGTGTACCTTCTCTATCTATATATTTTCGGTTGAGTCATTCTGATCCAGTGGTAGCTTCTAAAGATTACTATCCATAAATGTCTCACGAAAACCATTAAACAAGTCCTGGATGTTTATTCCATCGAACGCGCATAAAAGCTAAACAGTGTTGCAACTCATTTGATCCTCTACTAAAGCTTGACAAAAACCTATCCTACAATATAACGCTATCGAACAAGTTATGAGTTATAAAACCGAACTTCTAGTCCTTGTAACTTTGTACAGCCTTACAGCCACACTTTATATTCATTTTTAATACCCTTTGTTTGAATATTTCGACAATGTCACGGATGGAAGACCTCATGATTATGTTCACCCGTAAACTCGAGATAAATTTTATGACGGCAAGCTTGATATGCGCATAGCAGTTCGTTAAATTTATTGAGGCTTGTCACTTATAGTTGTAGATGTGAATTTATGGGAAGCGCCGTTTTCATTGTCTTAATTTAGCCGTTTTTATGAGATATGGGGACGTTTGGGCATGAACGTCGCCTAATGGTAATGATACATGGTCCCATTATCACCCTGTGTTCATTCTACTCTGTTGCAAATGATACGTTGCATTAATCACAATAATAGTAGCTAACATTAGTAGAAAAAAATGATAATAAAGGATTATTAATCATATTCCTGCATTATCTATGTCAATGCGATTCTTAATAATATACTTTTAAACTGTGACTCGTGAGAACTTTTTTCTACGTCTTCTTTTCTGTCAGATCGATGACGCGGCGACATAATTTTTAATGTAGCTTGTTAGTTTCTGTTTGGATGTACAATTATGAGGTTCATTATAGAAATGTCCTGCGATTCTACACAACTCGTGAATAGATCTGATCAGTTTCATCGCTATCATATGAAAATTTCCAAACAAGAGGGTAGCTGGGTCCTGATGCCAGTCAGACGTTCGAACACCAAGATCCGACTGTCACTAATGAATTCGAATACAGACGCAGATATATCTTATTGAACTTTGACAATTGACAAGTGACATTTAAAAGCAAAAATAACAACCTAAAATTGTTGCGACATGAAATTAGAATTACTTATAATGGTATAATATCTAATGTATTTAATGATTACAATATTGAAATTACAATAAAGAAATATTACTAACATTAAACTGTATTGAAATAAGGTCACTGATACCCTCGTATAGTTTTTAAAGGCAAATACACACATACAAATATACGACGGCTCAACGTTCAAAACAAATCAAACAAGCAATAATGAGATAAAATATTTACATATTGTTACCAGCGCAAAAGAAAACCAAAGGTTAAACCGTTTTACAAGTCCACTCAAAAGGGTTTCATTTATTTGAATAAATCGCTCTCCAGCTCGCGGCGAGAGTATTTGCTCACTCCGAGGAAACCACTTTAGGCGCGAGAGCGAGCTACTTAAATTGTGGTCATGACATTAGCGATTATTTCGTGCCGAGTTCTAAAGGAGATTATACTTACCATTTAGTGTAAAGCAATAAAATTGTATCAAAGAATTAGGAAATAAAGGAGTGTTCATTCATTAATCTTTGTTATAAAAAATGTTTATTCATCTCCTTTACCATATCTTCCTGTAAATAAACTTACGTTAATAAACACACAAGTCATCTTTTGATAAAAAAAAACAAGTAAGTGTGAACATAGGCTAAATAACTGCAAATACTTGCAGGATATCATAATTGACTATAAACACATCATTCATAAAAATGACCTACGAGGAATTTCAAAGCAATCAACGAGAAATTCTAAAATGTTCAGGAACATTGGTGAAATTAATTGTGAAGTAAGAATCGATAACAAAAACAAATACGAGTTTATAAGTAAAGAAAGAAAAATTACACGAAGTCTAAAACCAGGAGGATCCTTAGTATTATCTATACATATAATAAAACAGTAACCGAACCATTTCTGTACATTGAATATTTTTCAAAAAGAGTAATTGATATGCAACATGTATGTTCTATAGATACCAAAACCATGGTTAGAATTTTTTTTTTCTGTTTGTCTGTTTATCTGTTTGTATGTGCGTCAATCTCGTAGTTTTTGATAAAATTTCACATGCGGATAGGTCAATATTAGGTGCAAATTATAGGCTACATTTTATTTGAAAAAATAAATTTTAGGGGTGGCTCTCCATACATGTAAACGGAGGGTAAAAAAATAAATTCGCGAATACATCATTAAATTTGATGTCATTAGATAGGTCTTTAAAAATGAAATAAAGGTTTCTTGATGCGTTTTTTGCTAAATGAAATGTTTTTTGAGACATATGCTTCTAAAGTCGTGAAAATGTCATACCACGTGACAATGTGAGATTTTGGTTGACTTGCGGTCATGTCTTTTTATACTCTTTACGCATAGATACGGTAAAAAAAAATAATAAATTCTCAAAAACCTTCACAAAATATATAACATTTCGGCCAAATATATAACATTTGCCGGAAGAGGCACGCGCACTGTGAGATTATGATGAAACCTATTTCCATAGAAAATTATAAAAAACACTACAGACATGCATATACTTATCAGCGGTCCTGCGACCGTCATTTTTCTAAACTTTTGTCGTGCGCCTCTAAAAAATACAGAAATTAGTAGCCCACGCGTGCGAAGCCGCGGGCAGAAAGCTAGTAATAAATACGTGTGAAATATTCATCAGTCCCGTCAAATAGACAGAACCGATGGACATAGTAGAATTAGAACCCGCATATGAAACCGTTCGAACAACTCAACGGCGATAGAAACTTCTCAATACATTTCGAGTGAAAACGTATTTGGTTTTTTTTTTTGTATGTAACCAGATGATATATCCATCTGGATACAAAAAAAAACTTAATGTAGTTAAATAACTAAGTTTCATTATGGTCTAGTTTAACCGTTTTTGTCACGTAAGGATTGATAAAAAATAATCCCGAGTTTTGATTTAGTACTGAAAATATCCACATATATTTAGGAGTACCTTAATCAGCTCAGTGACCATCGTTGTTTCATATCTTATTTAAAAACACTTTAATAGTTTTACGATGTTATAAAAAAGGAATTAATAAACTCTAATGTTACAACTGGGTCACTCCGCGTTTAATATATGACACCCACGGGTATATTTGTATTAAACTCATCTTCGTACTCACGCCTACAAAATTTTATCAATATCGGATTAACGATACTCCAGATAATGTCGTAAAACATTTGTACTTACATACGTTCATACACTCGCCGGGCCATCTTGACTCTGAGACCTCACTTTTGTCAAAAAGCGTTTGAAATATTCATCAGTCCCATCGAACAAATAGAATAGAATAGAAACGGGTATAAACCATAAACCGTAGCTCGTACAACTCGACGTAGCAATGAGGTAGAAACGTCACAATACATTTCGTGCGAGAACGTATTCGGTCACATTTATCTGTTCCATGCTTGTATCCGATTCCTCGATATTTCTTTCACTCCCGTCCCTTATTGAGGCTGTTTTTGGCTATTCACTATGTCACTTGAAGAATTGTTTCAATTAATACGAGCTGTGAAATAAATAAGACAGTTTCCACATTGAAACTCGGTTATTATGTCCAGCTTAAATAAAATATCTCAATAAATAAGGTAATTTTAGTCGAGGGACGTTAGATTATGATTAATAAGCGTATTTCATAAAAAAAATATGCATTATAAATATATCGTAATACATTTTCAAACTTTCTTAATGATACCAAAACAATATGTTTTTGAAATTTAGCTTACATTTATTTTATAGTCTCTATTAAAGCAAAATCTGGAATAATTGTTAGAATGGCATGGCACCTAATACTAAAGTCTACTCAACTTTTTGCACCAAACCCTTTTAGCCGATTTAACAAACCCAACTTTATAGCCTAGTCATTTTATTTAATGACACCATAATACTACTTAATAACATTCATGTCCTACTAACTGTGGCCCGCGATTTTGTATTTAAAATAAAGTATAGATAAAAAGTGGCCTATGTTCTTTATCAGGTTTCAATCCATTGGTACAAAATTTCATTCAAATCGCTTCAGTGGTTTAGGCATGAAGAAGAGACAGACCAACAAGCAGACAGTTACTTTCGCATTTATTGTTTTAAGTGATTTTGTTAAAGTTTATTTTAAAAATCACCCAAATCGTATTCGAAAATTCACACATATTCATGAAAAAAATCCTCAAATTTCACAAACTTTACCTTAACATTCGTAATTCTTAAATGCGGTGAACAGTTGATGTTACATTTAATAAATTCCGACACATTTACCAATATATTGGCGCGCAAAAACATGAGAATTTATATTTCATTTATAACAAGAAATGCGTAAGAAATACAAAGGTATTGCGCCACTGCGATGGTTCTTCGAAAAACCTGAAGTAATAAATTACGTCCAAAAAAGTACCTTTTTCCGTACAATGTATTAACTACGGGTGGAAGTTTAATTCTTAGCTTCGTGGTCAAAGATGTACTGGACAGGTTAATTAAGTACTTTTGGTAAGAAATTGCAAGATATTTTTATTATAAACTAGCGTTTCCTCGTCGCTTCGCTCGCTTAGCATAATATTAACAATTGTAGCATTTCAACACAAGACATTTTTTTCCAATTGTTCCTGACATTTACTAAAAAGTAACAACCCTTCAATTTTATAGTATTCAAATTATATCATTCTATTAATCTTAAATTAAAAGCCTATTACATATTACAGATCTATTAAAAAGTAATAATTATTTACTTGTTTTGCAAACGCTAAAGTTTCATAGATAAAGGTATTCTGAATTGGTAAAAAGCGTAACCTATGTATTTTAAAAGATGTGTTGAAGGTCCATTTCAACTCTATAGACTTAGCT
Source organism: Phoebis sennae (assembly GCA_001586405.1). Lineage (NCBI taxonomy): Eukaryota > Metazoa > Arthropoda > Insecta > Lepidoptera > Pieridae > Phoebis > Phoebis sennae. The sequence goes on along the minus strand of LQNK01001678.1, from coordinate 79,213 downwards.
AGATGGTAAGATAAGAAAACAATATAGTAATAAAATAATATAGTAATAATTAGTAATCCTGCAAATCCTCATAGCGTTTCTAAGAAGTTAGATATGGTCCCTCTACTTATCCGTGGGTTGGATATGTAGTTATCTACGGCGGTGCTCTCGTCTGCATTCAGCCGGGCCAAGCAGATCATTAATAAGTAGCAAGAATAGTGTTGCAGAAAGGACCGATCCCTGAGGCACACCAGTGTTTTTTGATAAAAGGTCTTAGGCATATCCATCAACAACAATACTTATTGAGCCGTCCGTCAAAAAATCAGTTAGAAATTTGCACAAGCTAGGACAAATACCATAGTCTGGAACTTTGTTTCATAGACCGTCGTGCCAAACCCTGTCATTTGCTTTGGAGATATTAAGACACACAGCAAGTGCTTCACAAGGCTTCAAACGAACAACTGTATTCGTTTGTTTAAATGCATTAATTTGCTTTGAAAAATATTTCTTGTTATGCAGTGGTATTGTATAGTGCTATGAGAAAAACTATAGTCTATTTAGCATGACTCTAGTTTGTTTAAAATTGCGAACACAGCTAGTTTTGATATCAAAAAGCAAAAATAACAAGGTTGGCACGTTCGCAAAATATATAATATTATCATAGAATCTAATTATCCTAGGTTCTCTACCATTATTATGTCCGAACTAACAAAATTTCCTTCGCTTTGCCCGTCATTTCCATTTTCCCGCCCAAATAATGTTAAGTCGTGGTCTGAGGAACAAAAGGGGACCAAACTATGCGTTTAACCAAAGTATTTTCTAAATTCAAGGCTAATATAAAAACCGTGAGTTTCTTATATTAAGATCTTAACTTCATAGTATGTAAATTCAAAATCTATCATTCTATTAACATTTAATTACAAAACCTAGTACATAGAGATATATAAAAAAACTATAATTTACTCACTTGTTTTCAAATACCTAAATTATCATGCAAATGTAAACAAAAATAATTATCAAATACTGAAAACATAATCCTATAATAATAACTTCAACCTATATTATAGATATACCTATGTAATACATATTCATTTTTTACCGCCATTAAGAAATAAGTTCTATAAAATATCAGAATGGTTTCACGCCTACGGCATCAATAAAAGTCTGCCTTTGAGCTTTACGAAAAAACATTGAATGTCATTCCAATAAAAGATTTTACAGAATATCTAAATGGTTTCGTCCAATTTTGATTACTTTGCTAGAATATTTTAAGGGACAAAATACTGTTCCTGACACAATAATTATTTGTTTAATAATTTACCAGGAATTAATTTAAAGTTGATTACTACTGTGCTTGACTTGGAGAATCCATCAAAGATAACACAAATTAAAGTTGTTTACTGAATAAGTTAATTATTTATTTATTAACCCCTACTCTATACCCGGAAACAAAAGATCTCAAATTTATTTATTCATAATCTAGCACAAGTTTTGTTATAATTGGGTGACCTGACGTTTTGTTTTAACTGAGACAATATAGCCTGTTGTGTAAAATTTATATTATTGTAAAGTTCCTCCAAATTTTATTATGTTTCGCGAAACAGAGTTAATATTCTTTTTCTCTCCATATAAACAATCTCCTCACAAACACATAGAAAAATAACGTAATCGGTTGGAAAATATCATAGAAATTAAAAATGTATATAGCAACCCTTATTTTACGAAAATTACCACCGTTAGGCCGGCCACACATGTGCTGAATGTCTGTCTGAATTCAAGATCTGATTTCTGAAAAAATCAGGATGTATGTGGAGCATGCCGATGTAGTATAGTGTATTGGCCTTTCTAAATTAAAACTCTTAATTCAGATCCTGAAAATTCAGCATGTGTGTGGCCGGCCTTAATACTATCACAAAAAAATATTCTCTCACTAAAAATTATGCATGCATTGAATGTACACCGAACAGACCTGCGTCGTTACACGTAAAAGGCCAGCTTAAAATAATTCAACATTCTTCAACGCAGTAAAACACCAAATATATAGGTACAGAAGTCAATCTCAAATAATTATAAACTGCACTTTTCATACCTACGTACATGCTACGCAAACAGATACGAGTGTCTGTTAAACGCATAATATACGAATATCTGAATATGCTATGATTGTAATATTCCGAGAGCTAGGACCATTTTTGGGAAGGTGTTTGAGGCAAGCTGAAAACTTGTCTGACGCTTCACCTATTATTCCCCTGCAGACCTGGCTGGTGAATGGTGAGTGAGGCATCATACAAGTTTTCACTTTCAAACAACTCCCCAAAAATGGTCCTAACTCTTGGAATATAAACCGGAATGTCGTGGTGATGAACGGTGTCAACGCTGTGCATTGCTCGATCGCGCTTTTGTATGCAGTTTTACTTCTGTACGTATCTATGTTATTGTAAAAGATATCAAAGAGTATGATATTGAATCAAATTGGGTAAATCAAACTTTATTTGAATCAGCTTAAAAACGTAGTAGGCTTAAGAATTAACATTCACACATTAATATGTAGGATCTCGACTATGTAAAAATGAAGCATGGGTAGACGAGCATCGAAAGCTTAATCTAAACATCTATACATATAATAAAATCGTAGACTAGCCGTGTCTGTACATTTAATATTTTCAAGAAAAAAAATAGTATTTTATGTTTCATTTATGATTCTTAACTCAAAACAATGATTTTTAGAATTTTTGTCTGTTTGTCTATTTGTCGGGCGGGCCTTGATCTCCAAAGTACGCGTCCATAAGCAAATATGCGTTAAATGCATGCTAACATCAACTCTTTCATTCTGAGAGTATACGACAGATTTCCAAAATGTAAATATTTTGCAAAAAAGTTAAAAATAGAATTATTAGAATTATGTCAACATGAACAGTGACACTTTTGTTATATTGAATTTAGGATATACATCGAACTTAAACCTTTGATGAGATGTATTTACAAACGTACGTTTCTAAATCTTAAAAATTCTCATAACACTCTCCTTCGAAAATCCAAAAAGTACAAAATTTTATAGCCCACGCGGGCGAAGCCGCGGGCAGAAAGCTAGTTACAAATAATAGTATTCACGACGAATAAGTCTTCGCGGTGCTCTGCATTTCAATGTTAATATTCGTGACTTACATGGAAGGCATTTGTTGCCACAATTAACAGCGAAGCACTAGATTGATTCATAATCAAATTAAAACGGTATCATTCATACTTCGAATATTTTTACAAATAACACTCAACTTTAATAATGAGTCGGTTTCAAAACGGAATAGGCGTACGTAGCCAAGAATTCCAAATATTATCTAAGTCTTCAGTTAGGTGAAAATTATGCATGCCTAGACGAGCGTGGAAAGGTTAATTACAAATGATAGTGTTCACGCCGAACTAAGCCTTCGCAGCTTACTTCATTTCTATGCTAATTTTGTGTGTATCATAGACTTACGAGGTAGGATTCGTTGCCACTATTAACGAATCATGTATACACACAACTACAATTTTGACTTTATTTTGTCATTTTCATATGTAATGTACATTCACAAAATACGATTATTATTATGCAGTGAATAGTGATTCAGATGAACAAAAAAAAAACATACATTTATTTTTTTACAACAGTTTATCGTACATAATACGGGACAAAAAACTCGCAGTTTATATATTTTACATAATTAATGTCCTAATGCGAAGCATTTGTGAAAGTCCTTTAAAAGTCGCATCAAGCGTAACTTGTCAATTGTCACCAGAGAGTGAAAATGGGATAAAAAGTTCGCACATGAACATTTAGGGAAACGACTTTTATGTACTTTTCGGGCACAATTCGAGGAAATTTTACAATTAACTCAAAGGTGTATATTACGATTGTACATTGCTATAATCACTACAGCGTTGTACAGTCGTAATATACCACGCACACACCATCGATACTTAAAGAATAAAAAATATTTTACAGTCTTATGAATATGTATCTAAGATGCTAAGCTTGTATTTTGCTTGGTTAACTCTATAAAATGTATATAAATGGATTCTGCATTTTCTCGACTTTTGCATTTTTTATCATAAATTATCAATAAAGCAACATAATTCCATAAACTGTGTGAATTTTTATATGTTTAGTAGTTTGAAACTGCATTGCGATTGAGCGGACTTTGTTAAAATACCAGATAATTTAAATTGGGATTTACACATTGAATACGTTTCATTCCGATACGTAGTCGAAAGCTAGTCAACACTAATAAAGAGGAAAGATGATTTTGTTTGAATTAAATAGACTCCGCAACTACTGGACCGATTTGAAAAATTATTTGGAATTCTACATCAACTCTGATGAACATAGGCTAAAATAAGATTATGCTACGGGAGCAAGCCGCGAAGGATAGCTAGTCTAAATATATAAAACTCAAAGGTCTGACTGACATACTGATCTATGAACGCACAGCCCAAACCGCTGCACGGATCGGGCTGAATGGCATGCAGGTAAACATTCGCTAAGAAAGGTTTTTGATTGTATTAATAAGAATTTTACTAAGACGGTTTAGACTCACTGCTTTTTAACTCGTGTAGGTCCGATACTTTCAGACCGACACAACTAATTATTTAAACTTGACATTGGCAAAATCCGTCAGCGACAGGACTGCCATTAATTAAAAGAAGAAGAAGAAGAACTATACGATCGCTCACTTATCGTTAAATCAGTATTAATATTTTAAAATCTCTTCCTTACTCTCTTATTAAATTAACCCTATTTTATTATTAATTCTATATAGTAGTCAAAAGGCAGTTATTGAAAAGTGGCAGTTACGGACTTTTCTTACTTGTCTCTTATTATAAATGCGAAAATAAGGCTATCTGTAAACTCTTAACCTACTCATCAAATGTTCTTGAAATTAAAATATATAGTGGAACGTAGAAGAATATAGCTATTATTCCCGTAAGATTGTAAAAAAATCACGCAGGCGTAGGTAAAAGCTAGTAGATATTTCTTTTTAATATAAAAAATATGATCATTCGCTGTAATACTATTATTAATACTCCTCATGTATCCCAACCTAATAAACAGTGTCAGGTTCTAGACACAAAAGGCGATGACACGAGAGAAATTAATTTTTCCACCACATTATTCATAACGTCTCGCTGAGTGAGTTATATTCTGACAATTTAATAATGGCGATAGGCACTACGAACTTGGCGACAGTTACAAAACAATTGCTATAAAATATTACCTACTTCTATTTTGTGTTATGATTAATTAGCATAATTTAAGTAACATATTTAATGTGCGAAATTTAATAATATTCTATGGAAAAATCCTGTATGTTTTATTTTACAAACATTTAAGTAGACACCACGAAGGACATATACGTAAGGTTTGGCGTGATTATTTTGAACCTTACATGCATGACAGTAAGGATTTACCTGTAAATTATACTTGTAAGGTTAAAACTATCTGAAAACCCTAACGCGTCTGGCATCCATTGCTTTATAAGTTGACAATGCAACCACGAGTCTCCTCAACCTGTGGGCATTACTTGCTCCTTTGTATGCTCTGCCAAAAAAAAATAAAAAACCTTTACACCACATGAAAAAATATGATTTCACTAATAAAATAAATTAAGTTTTTGAGTAATATTATTTCAGAGGACATTATTATTTGTTTTCATAACGCTAAGATTAGCTAAAATGTTCAATAATTTATTTCCACGATAAAGGAAGACTATTATGATTGCAATGTACCTAAGTATAAACATTAATTTCCACTCATTAAGATTTAACCAACTCAATAAAAACATAATAAATCAGTTATAACGTAGTTCTAATAAGGTTCAATAAACTATAAAGTTTTGACGTCCACTTTAACTATTAATTCTATTTGTAGTTTCAATTATTTTACTTTCTTTTCTAACCCGTCATATTGTGTTTATTACTTTCGAAATTACTTAGCTATGAAATGAAATTGATTAGAATTAATGTTAATATATGTATTGAATACTAGCTTGTGGACGAAGTAACAATAATTGTATGGACCTATTCCAAATTTTGTGATTAATTTCGTTAAAATCGTCATCCAAATTTTCTTGCTTTATTATAATTATACTTAGGTTAGTTGCTGATAATTTTAAGTCCCGTTTTATTATCAATGAATTTTAATTATTATTTAATATACTTAACAACCTATTTAAATTATAAAATTTATGCATCTTCGATCTTATAAAAAACATTTAATTTTAATTATTATTAAATATACAACAACAACCTATTTAAATTGTAAAATTTAAAAGATAATTAAAATTAAAAGTATATTAAATGATAATTAAAATTCAAATAACGAAACTTTAACATTATTGTCAACTAATAAACCAAAGGTCACAAATTAAAATACATAGAATCCTTGAAGTACAAAAGGAAAAATATATTTTCACCTGAATTCTGACTCGAAATGTCTAGACGAAAACTTACATAATTTATAAGACATGTCCATTATACACGATTACTATTTATCATTGTTTTCTGTTAAACAAATGTAATTTACTTAATAGAAACAAACTATCTTAAATATATTTATGTGGCCATAGTAACTATATTTTATATAATAATATAATATTAAATATACTATTTATTTCATAATTGCTCTTGACGTTAATGTCATGATAATCAGTCATATAAAACCTTATGCTATCAAGTAAGAATAAGAATAATTTATTACAATAAACAGTTGATACATTAAATAGGTTTACCTGCTCCCACACTAGGATTCCCTGTGTCGTGGGAGCAAGTTTCACAATAAGGTTTGAGCATAATACAATTAATACAATTCAGAAAATCATAGTATAATTATAGTATTTCGATTAAAAGTTCCAAAAAGCTATATATTGCTTTTTAATCACTCTCTATAAAACACCTTTACAAGGTGTGAATATAAAATAAAATGCTGTGACCTGAAATAAAATATACTTTTAAAACCGTAAACCTCAAGCAAATTATACTTGGAATGCAAAATGCCCTCCGTAGGTACCTTAATCTTTCACAGTCAGGTCGGACTGAACTTTCTATCCCGCTTTGACCTAGTTTTTAAAATGTCCGGAGAGACGTCAACACTATTTAGTACTTAGAACTTTGTATGAAAATTTTAGTTGACACTTTCAAAGCGTTAAATGAAGTTAAAGTTATTTACATTGCAAGATTTTAGTTAGTTGTCATTATTGTTTAGCACTATGTAGTTAGTTCGATAAAAAATTAATCTTTTTAATTCGGACCATTGTAGAGCAAACCATGCAGATGGTGATAATAATAAAATTTAGTTTAATAAAAGAGATTTTTAACATAAAAAGTTGACGAGATTTTAAAGTGTTTTATAACCACAAAGCACAAAACTTTGTCGTCCACGAGCGGAAAACTAGCCTAAAAGTAATGGATGATTTTTATCCTTTCCCTATCTCCCTCTCCTTCCTTCAAGCCGCCAAGGCGTCTGAGACAGTTTGCTGTTGTGGATGCTCATTGGCTGCGGTCACTTAACACCAGGTGAGCCCCATGCTCCGCTTGCCCGCTTTTACATAAAAAAGCTTAATTTATAACCTTTTAAAAAGCAATGCAAACAAGGTGAAATGTGAATGAATGGTAGTTTTCAATCAAATTACGGCCAGAATGTTTGAAAGAAATTTCTCGTTTTTCTTCACCCAGATAGCAAAAGTAATATCATTTCGCAGCGTCCATAACACGCAAAAGCGGCCACATTTCACCAAAACGGCTTGCCGAACCTCCAATTCCTTTAATGTTTTTAAAATCTCGTTTCATCTGGTGAGTTGTGGTCGTAAGCCACATTTAATTACACGCTAGCTACACTTGGTAGTGTGCCAAAACCGTTCCCTACCTGCCCTGTCGTTGCAAAGGCCCACTTAGTTAATGTGAAGTCACGTGCTCTCTTTACAGCAGGTGTGACTCGAAATTAGAATGAGCTGGAATGCCCTAGAAGCATCATAACAAGTGCTTTGGTATTCCACGCGGAAATCTTCAGATTCAAGATATCACGTCTGCTATTAGTTGAACAGTCTAGCGCTGTTCCCGATGTAGGTTATCTGCTAGCTTTATGTGACAGAAAAAAATTAGGTTATATGTTTCATAAAGTTTTATATTACTCACTCATGTCGTAATACTTATCTACTTGTAAATTTTAATAATAATAATAAAATAATAAAATAATAAAAATCTTTATTTCAGGCTACATGGCCAATAAAAATGTTAGTAAATACTTATTCTATGTTAGTAACATTTATTTCTACACATTAATTGACTACACCATTTTTTGTTAATGCCAACTACTACGTTGTTCACTATCCTTACTACATCATTCGAGTTTTTATTAATTCGATCCCTGATGGAAAAAATCTTTT
>LQNK01001678.1:40318-62138 GCA_001586405.1 Phoebis sennae | reverse complement strand
GCCTACAGCATACTAACAAGGGAAAATGATCGGACCATGTTACATCATACATTATATCACATTTTTCAATGGTCTCCGAAGCCGCAACAGAACAAACACAATGGTCTAACCATCTCAATGCCCCGTGTGCATCGCTTATAAACGTATATGAAGATTCCCTATTTAACATTTCTATGTCAGAACATCGCCATTTAGCCTCCTCACAAAAAGCCAACAGCTCCTGACCAAACAAAGCATCAGGGTGCGCATTATAGTCACCCAGCATATAAACTAATTGCACACAACCGCTCTCGATGATAGCATTCATCGCACTCAACGTACTTGTAAACTCGGGTAAGTTATCGCGGCAATCACAGGGCATGTACACACTCATTACAATAAATGTTATTTTTTGTAATTTAAATTCTATCGCCACGATGCGAGCACTATTATCCACCACATTTAATACCGTAGTTTGTTGAAACATATTCTTTCTCCACATTAGCGCCACTCCACCGTAAGGCCTTCCATGTAATATACCCTCAGAGGTATTTATGGCTGAAATTCCATGATAAGAGAAATCATTATCGATTTGGCTTAATAAACCAACATCATTTGGCATTAGCCACGTTTCCTGCAACGCAATTATATCCGAAAGTTTGCATAATTCCCTGATATGTTCGAATGATCTTTTTGCTGATTTGCAATTAAAAGAAGATAGTAGTAAGATTTTAAGTATCCGTTTACCGAAAATTTAAATTAAGAATGTTATATTTAAAATATTAAACGTAAAAGTTACATTATCATTTTGGCAATGTCTTGGTATGTAAACTCTAGAATGGACTTCGAGCATATATTTCGTACAAGCGTATAGGTGAGAGCAATGATGGCCACCGCGACGCTAATACCCATATTCACATAATAATACTTATGTACGTAAAGTAGTAATACTATACGAAGTAAGACAGTTCTCAATGTGTTCCAAAAATAGGTCTTTAATTAAAAAATATTAAGACTTAATTAAACGCCACGTGACTAACCGCCACTCGAGTATCGTCTCTGAATAGGTTAACGGGGCCCTGTGAACTGAGAACTCATCGTATTGTTTGTGAATACGGGTGTATAAATAATATCGCTTAATTTTACCTCGCTATACCGAATATTTTTAACACTTATTCATATTTTGTATTAATCAAAATACCACGTGATCTTCAAATTAATCGTAAACGAGAACAATATTTTATACTCATTGGACTATTTCAACAAAGTTATAAAAAGGAGCACTTATAATTTTTTTTTATAAGATCGAAGACCTGTTAGTATAAAGAGTTTCTTATTCCCATATATGGGAATAAGAAACTTTACATGACTATACAGATGTGGATTACTTAACATATCGTGAAGCTAAGACAAAAACAACGTATATCCTAAATATTAACATAAAAATCTCTAATTAAAAACAGATTATTTAATAAATATAATTATCTTATCCACTCTCGAACAACAAAAAATTCTCACGAATATAATCCCACAACTTCAAGGTAAGCCTCGCTAAGCGACACCTAATTTATACTTAACTAAATAGCCAAGCTCATTACGCCCCCGAAAATTATATCCGTTGTGTACAGCACGTGCAATGAAAATTCCTGCTTTTAAATGTTCCTGAAACTCGTTTAATAATGTCCTAAATTTAATTACTTAGATATGTAGGACGTAAAACAAAAAATACCAACCGAGCCTGCGTTACTTTGTAACGATGCTTCTAAAAATTTTGGAAACATTAAATTTCACCAAAATTTCACTTTAATATGTTTTTAAATTCTGAAATCGGAGAAGGGATTTTCAAAATTCCATTCTTTAGAGTCCTCTTTTTTTAAAATTTTGTGATTATTTAAATGTTGACATAATATTAGACATCATATTTTTTTTGGAATAATAGAGTAACACTAGCAAGTATAATTCATCGATCAATAGATGAATTATGCTTTTATACTTTAAAAAATACGTTTCATACGTATAGCGTAATATTTAATGGAATTTGAACAATATTTTCCCATTAAAACATTTGTTTATACTCCCATCAAGCTATGAATCAAATAATAAAAAATACAAGCATAATTTTAGGTGGCCAACTAGCTAGTTTTATGGCGATGGCTGTGTGATGAAAAATGGTGTTGTCACAGAATATTTACGACCAATGTTGGTATTGAAATATTATTACAATAACGTTATACGTCGACCCACTACAAAAAAATGATATTTCTATAATTTTTGGATATGTTTCTTAATATTACTAATGATGTATATGAAAAAATGTATGGTCAACGAAACTTTTAAAACTTGCTTTACTTTAAAGAAAATGTTTGTAGGTTAATTGAGTTTATAGTTGCATCTTAATCCACCATTTGTGCCTTAAATCATAAGAATTCTTATTATAAGGAACTCGGTTTTAACCACACATTATAATTTTTAAGGTTAAATAAATATGAGTATGTTTTTGTCATGGTTAACTCTATATCTATGTTATATTTTGATTACCTTGTTGGTCTTGGTTACATCATTGACTGCAGTTTGAGTGGCCTCGGACTCAAAAATCCCGGAGGTACCAATAAAATGTTATTGAAAATTTTCTGACAAAACAAAATCACAGTAATCTTGGCTTTTATTTATTTTTTTTTTTGCGTTAAGGCTTGAGTCAAGAAGTCGATGATCTCATGCTTCGGGGAGCACTTAAAACCCTCCGCTCTCCCCTGATCTGTTTTCAGTAGTGTCCTTCTGCTATTTGATCGGTATTATAATATTGAGAGTACATGAATATAGAGTAAACCTGTTTACGCGTACACTTATGCACCATCATATATCGTGGACTAATCTCTGTTGAGATTGACCACCATAGCCAAAACCGGTCAGGGAAGCTATTTTAAATTTTATGAAATATTTTCACAAGAGTTCATTAATGATATAAACTAAAGTAACCCGACTCAAAAAGTATAAAAGAAAAACTACGAATAATTAAAACATCGGTCTGAAGAACTCGAATATTCCTCTGAGATGTTCCATAAAGACGGACATTAAGATCAAAGAAAAATAAAATAAATTTCACCTCACCTGGGGACGAAGTTTAATCAAAAGAAAGAAAATATACTACTTTATCGTTTTGTTTGTTAGCTTCTGTTTTTCTGGGATAATGTATGTGTTATTTAAGTACTCATGTTAAAGAAGTTAATTGAATCTGATATCGTCTGATATGATAAAAATGTTTACTAATTTTTTATAAACATAAATATATCATTATGAACGATACCTAAATAACGTTTACTTTATACTAATGAAATTTATTTATTTTATATAGGCTCGTCTCTTGTATGCCCAAATGTCGAATTTGTTCGAAAATACTGCAGATCGTCGTTTCGTCGTTCTACAGCTTCACGAGGGGGACTGCAAGTGAATAGGGTGGTAGATCACCATCCATCCCAATAGTGAGGATGGAAGTGAAGATTATAACTGGACGTGCGGTAGTGGAACTTTGCGGCTGGTAGGAAGTATAAATTTAGTTTGAGGAATGTAAAAATTATACGTGAAAATAACGTTTTGACCATGACATAAAATGCACAATAATAAGCATTCTTTTAATTTCACGCCATCTCCGTCTTATAAAAGTGATATTACGACAAATTTATTGATTCACAAGCGATAACACTAAATAACTGATAACGATCCAAATGCAATTATAGTGTAAAATACCGAGTTTAAATAACAGTGTATATCATTAATGTATAATATTTATAAGGGTAATAATACACAATCGATGTGATATAATTTCACATTGTAATAAATAAATAAATTAGCATGTTCGCGTAATCCATCAATCAGATTAATATTGTTATTTATGAATTTAATGAATACAACAATTATAGGCATAGTCAATAAAAATTGCCAGATTTACATTTTTGAACATAAATACAATAAAATATATTAAACAAAATACTTTTTAAAGGATTTTAAACGCATTTATTGTACATCATTCTACATTAATATTTTACGTTACGAGTTACGAGTATTTTACTGAGATGACAGTTGCCTTCATGAGTGTTTCAAAAATTGTGTGTCTACCTCCACTTATTTCCACGAAGACGGCATTTGGAAAATTGGCTCGGATTCTTGCAATATTGACTTTCAGTGTCCTCGCGACTTACAGTGGAAATTACTCGCGTTAAAACAAACACAAGAAAATACTAAAATAATTATTGTTAAGATGAAATATTTGTATTCTCTTTTATGAATTCCAAGTTTTCAATATTTAAAAAGTTCTTACTTAATTTCTTACATTAACATGACCATATAGCCGATTTCACATTGATATAATAGCTTGTATTAGTTAAGATAAATAATTCATTCAAAATTAGAATCATTTGGGCGTTCATTAAGCCGAATAATCGAACCTCTCAATTACTGCAATTACTCCAACTCAATCAACACTAAATCTTTGCATCTTATCCGGTATCGAGTGCAGTTATCGTAACGTGGCGTATTACAGAACAATATTCCGGTCATTGAATAGCTCGGAAATGTTATAGCCTGCACCACAATCAGCTCGTGCACTATTACAGCTCGCAGGGGTTTGTTACGAGACCTAGTTCATAAGGAGCAAATGTAGCATAATTAGTTTCGATATACAACGCTTGTAAGGACCATTTCTGATATTAGATTCGAATAATCGATTTTGCTACATATTTTTTTTTTAATTTCTCATAAGCAGTCACTCTCACAGCATCTTATGGGAAGTGGAGTGCAGTTATCGTAGCGTGGTGAATTACAGAGGCCTTTTTCGCTATGACCATTCAAACTTGTACCAAGGTGAGTTAAGATGAAACCATGTTAATTGCACGAATTGCTGTTTGAGTTAAAGGCACGGTAAGACATCACGCGTTAAATTCTGTGCCATAACGAATTAAGCCCCAGAACAATATTCCGGTCATTGAATAGCTCGGAAATGTTATAGCCTGCACCACAATCAGCTCGCTGCACTATTACAGCTCGCAGGGGTTTGTTACGAGACCTAGTTCATAAGGAGCAAATGTAGCAAAATTAGTTTCGATATTCAACGCTTGTAAGGACCCTATTATAGTTATAGTTTGTACCCTTTAACAAGGTTTTTTGCCACCATTTCTGATATTGGATTCGAATAATCCAGATTTGGTAGTTTTTTTTTTTTATTTTTCGGACCGTGAAAGATAATTATCGATATACAATGCTAATGATAATATTATAATATACTATAATATAATAACATTATGTTAGTAGTTGGTATCTATTCGATTCGATTTTTGAATTTGAGTTATTGACTTAGTTTTGACGTCTTACACAGCCTTAATTTCTAACAGATAATGCATGATTCTTTCTAATTAATCCTACCTATTATATAGTCTTGCATTTAGCATGATGCTATCGTTATCGTAGGAACTCTTTATAAAGAGTTACAAACCCGCCAGTTTTAAGGACGTTAAACGCTTGTTTGTTTATAAAAAATGTTTCTTTAACATAAATGATGCTTTATCTCATTAAAGAACAAAAATCAACGGTCACTTATTAAACAAGATTGTGTATGATGATTCTCCAGTCCAAAGCCATATTTATATGAAATTATTTCATAACACGAGACAAGGTTCATACAAAAAGATGTTACAAACTATGCGTTTTGAACGTTGGCCAAGAGCGTGATTAGCTTAATTTACAAGCGTGATACTACACGAACATAATACACTAACACGTTATATTAAAGTTAGTTATGATATTTAAATGGGATTTTACTTAATAACGGAAAATTTGCGGGGTTGAGAGGAAGCCAAATTGCGAGTAAAAATCCATCAGATTCTCGAACATTCTCGAACAATAAAGCCGAAACTGTGGAAAATATTTCAGTAGTAAAAGTCTACTGAAATGTTTTCTCGAAAAAAAGAGTATGCTCCGTTATTGCTATTGAGTTTTTGTTTATTCGTTTTGTTACAAAAAAAATAAAACCATTCTTTCATAGTCAGAATTAATAATATAAATGTAAGAATTTTCTGACAATTATAAATTCGTTACATTAGTAATACTAATGAAATAATATCTTAATTAGTGTTGATAAATACTTTAAAAGCTGAATCAAATATTATAGTACCTAAACCAAACATAAAACCGCTAAAATATTTTAACCTCCAATTACTTTTTAATAAATAATAAAATATCGCTGCAATTTAATATTATTTTTATTCGTATCACAGAAAAAACATCTTAAAGAAAAAACAGCAATAACGTCAACAAGTAATTCCACGAATTATTTATTCAAGAGATGAGTAAAAACTAAATAGTGTTGACGTTCCAGACAGCTTGGAAACTAGGTTAGAACTAGCGAAGTCACGGGACCGGGCTGCGCTCACTGAAAGATTAAGGTAGTTTACTCGAAATTACTATACGCTGCCTTTGAACTGATGAAAAGGTACGGAATTCTTAAAGAATGTGAATTTTCGTCAATTTCCAAAGTAAAATTGGATATAGGTGTATTATGTTGAGTAGATAAATATCATTCAATATTATTGTTTATTATTTCTTTTCTTTTTAAATGTATTATTTCGAACCTTGTAATGTTGCCTTGACCGACCCATTTCATATATTACTTCTCCTATGCCCAAGGTTGCTGGAAGAAATCGCTCCTGAGCGATAAGGCCGCCTCTTTGTACGAATATGTTTTTATGTGTTTACTGTTATTTGTAATTTGTATAATTAAAGTTTTTGAATAAATAAATAAAATGTGTTAAAATTAAGATATATTAAAAACAGTTGCATGTTTTTATCAAAATAAACTATTTTTTTTTATTTATTTATTTATATCAGGCATCATGCAGTTACAGTTAATAGATCTTAAATAACTTAAAACTATGGCCCATAAAAACTAAACACTAAAATTAATACTAATTTCACACGTTAAGACTGCGACGTGTGACGCGGGTCCGGAGGGCTGGGCAACCGTCCGCGGAAGCGACGAAATACTACACCCTGCGGCCAGAACTCCTCGTCCATGTAGACGCTCAGCTGGGCAGTCGGGACTCTCACCACGAAGGAGTTGAAACTGACTTTATGGCGAGACTCCAACCGTTCTACTCGCAGTCGCAAACCTGTCTTCGCGTGCACGTAGTCAGCTACATTTTCAGCTTTTATGAATACTAATGATCATGGTAGTGCTTGTTTTGAAGTGAAAGCTGTCATCTACGAACGGTTAGTTACAATTGACCGTCACGTACTAATCTGATTCCACGGAAGCTTTGTTCTTTGCATTTGTTTTGCATTTACCTGCTTTAGGTTTCTATTAATAAATAGAGACTTTAAATAAGACAAAGTTATAAGATATTTCTCATTTTAAATTATAGTAAAACGTTTATTTAAAGATCTAATGCTTTGAAATTGAGTTTATGAAATTGAACGAGTCTATCTGGATAAATTGATAAGTGATTGTGATTACATTCAGACTAAAAATTAAACAACTTTTCAATGAAACGGATTAATTATATTATTGGAATACCAAGTGTATACACATTGCTTGTAACTATAAGCAATTTTTATCAATTATTCTCGACTCATCTGATGAAAAAATAACTCTAGCAGTCTTATTATTTTTATTTAGTACTTTTAATATTTAAGCTCGTCAATGAACACAAATTTGTATAATTCCCAAAGGCAAAATTTTTATTAGTGTTATACCATATTTTTCCTACAAAAATCTTACCGGTTTTTATTTAAGAAATTACCCTTAGCCTGCATTCTTATGCGTTGCAATATCCAATGTGCAGCTGGTAAGTCTCTCTTGAGATTGGCTGACGACAAATTTCTTGATTACTTAGGTCGTATCAACCATTTCTAGAACCATGGAAAACCTCTTGTATTGTAAATATAGAAATTCAAAATTTCGGATCCTGTTTACCTTTTTAGGGTTCCGTAGGTACTTAATAGCCCGTCTATTACTAAGCTTCCGCAGTCTGTATGTCGGCAGGCTGTATCTCATTAACAGTGATAGCTAGAAATCTGAAATTTTCACAAATTATGTATATTCGCTGCTGCTATAATACTCAACAAAAAAAGAAAATTAAATATTAAGGATGTGATACTGAACCTGTCGTGTGCAAATCTGACTTATTTATTAACATACATTAAGTTTACCTATATACTTAATGCATGTTAACCTTTATTATATACTGAATACCTAAACCTTTATCATTCCTTGTACTAATTCTGTGCCTAAAATTCTTGATCCATCGTAATAATAATTTTAACTATTACCGCTACTTATTAGCCAGGTCTTCCATGTCGGGGTATCATAGAAGAGGCATCAGACAAGTTTTCACCTTGCCTCAAACACCTACCCAAACATTGGTCCCAGATCTCGGACGATAGTAATTTAAGCTCTGATAATAATGGCTATTAATGAATTCCGTTTAGGATATCTCTTTAGTATGTATAGATAAACAATACCAAATTTAAATCTTCTTAAGGATTCAAGGAGAAATCTTAGCAAATTTAAAATTCATGAAGACCCTTCTCCAAAAGATCGATACTTATTATTCTTGACTGATAAGTTGTTAAGAGTGATTTATTCAAATAATGTATTTTAGTTTAAACGGATAGTTAAAGTTACGTGTAAAACAAACAAAATGTTGTTTATTTCTGCCTGTATTATATCTTGTGCGGTAATCGTAATAAATCTATAATTTCCTATATTACGTTGAAATTATATTTCTTTCTGTAATGTGCTACATTAACACAGTTAAAAAAACAAAAATGTTGAAAACAAAATATAATAATTTGGCGGCCTTATCGATTAATAGTGATCTCTACCAGGCATTATAATTATGTAACTTTATCATATAATCTTACTAACTTCTGCCAGCGGCTGCTTTTTCTAAACATGCACATTGTTAATTTTAGTAGGATAATTAAGTATTAATCCAATAAATATATAAAAAATAAAGATTTATTAAATCCAATATCATAGCAAAGCAGTGACAAATATTTTATTAATAGAATATTATAATTATTTTATATATATTATATTTTTTTCTCGAGCGCGCCTGTACAGTGAAATGACAGTAGGAATATCATCTGTAAGGACTCCCAAGATACAGATTTTCCAGATACAGACTCCCAAGATAGAAGATTATTCCTAATTTGGGGCCCACTGGTACTGCGCAATACATTCTTTAGTTTTTAATTAATTTAATGAAAAATATATAAATATGTCGGAGATTTAGAAGGATGAAGTTCTGAGGTCTCGAGTGACGCGTCCGCCATCTTATCTGTTTATCAATCGTGCGCACCACCGGCGCAAACGCTGCCGATATTCGAATTGAATCATCTAACAGACGAACTACGGACAGGTAGTCGCTTTGACATTTGACACGACTTATTACTCAATACTATAGAACTTTGTTAATCAACATTGCCATTCTGATAAATTAATTTAACATTCTGTCATATGTTAAACATATATAATATATTATCAAACAACATAAACCAACAAGGAAGACCAAGTTTATTAATCTTAGTCTGCAGACCGCAAGGAAAACATCAATTCGTGAAGGAAAACAACTTGGTTTGGGTTATGTTACCCCAGACAGTAATATAATAGCGTACAACTACGTCTACATTTTGATTACTGAATAAGGTAATTAACTTTACCTTTTGCTACATTACTTTATATATTTATTCAATACTGTCATTAATCTTACTGAATTAAACAATTTTGCATACACTTAAAAAACATATACATGCGATTTAAAAAACACTAATTATAAACTATTATAATATAAAGGTAATTGCGGCCAAATTTTGATAGGCACCCTTGCTATTCTACTAAAAATTATCTATCATAAAAATTTAGTTTCATCAAATAAACAGACACCTGCAGATCCATGCAGCCGGATCTTAGACTATAGTGGTTGCATCTTTGACTACAGATCGAGTGATCCAAAAAAATGTTATTGGGATTTCTGAAAAAAAAATCTCAGTAAAAGCCCTGAGTCTGGAAGTTGGCGGTGTTGAGTTGAAACTTCGGTGCCTTGTAGACCACGTAAAGCGGTCCTGTGCCTGATTTCTCGCCGGTCGTGTCGGTCTGCCGTCCCATCGAGCTATGAGAGTAAAGAAATAGAGAGTGCACTTGTGTTCGGACATACACTTATGCACTATAACATCCAATGCGCAGCTTGCAAGTCTCTGTTTTAATTGGCCACCATATCCGAAGTCAGTCAGGGGACCTGTTCTTAATTATTATTATGTGTCAAATCAGATATGTTAGGAAGGAAACGTTAAAAATTAAATCGAAAAGCCAAAGTTCATCGATGTGGCACCAAATCATCCTCCTCAACACATCCTGAGCATCTGAACAAGTTGGCAGGAGAATACAATTCAAGTTTCAGTATTGAAATCGCTGTCTTTGGCACGAATTGTATTGTAATGAAAATTCTGTAGTTTCAAGATTTAGCGTTCTCGTCAGTACAATAAACTTCCTGCTTATTCATTCAATGTCGAATCGCTTTTCCATCGCGGTGTTACGTAATACGCCAATGCAGTAATGTTTTGTTTTTGGTTTAATAATTACTTAAGGTTTATTAAAAAAAACATTTATGAATTACATATCAACATATGTTATATAGGGCTACGGTGTAATAGACAGATCGCTTAATTTAATTAAAAAGCGTATGTCTAATGGACGGCCACAGCACGATGTCACTGACCAGGCAGTGTCGGGCGTACGGCGACTACATTATTTTATGTTCCCACTGTCTATTCTCGAACAGATTTAAATTTTGTATAATTGTATTTTTTAATAAGAAATACATAATTTTAAGAAAAACCGTACTTTTATTCCACCCTCAAACTGCAGCTATATAATAAATATACAATTTCGATCAAAACAAAAATCTAATGCTTTAAGCTAAATGGTGTTTCCGTTTAATTGGAATACGAGTAAAAACTTAGAATCAAACTGCTTCCTAACCAACGTGAATAATTAACCAATGAAACTCCTGTATTGACTTCATTTGGCATCCAATTCGTAGAATTATTCTAATTGAGACCATGAATTTCACCTAATTCTTGGAAATTTAATTAACCAACGCGTAGGAACGGATTAACAAAATAAGTGAAACTCCGAAACGATTTTTATATAAGAAATTATTAGTAAGAAAACTATCGGTTTAAGATTATTCGTCTACATTAGAAAGAAAGAAAGAAGAAAGAAAAACATTTAATCGAACACGATACACAAAACATGACAAATAGCAATTTAGACAAAAAAATAATAGTAACATAAAAAAAAGTTCCCACAAAACTTTTCACTTTTCTAATGTGATGATGTGAATGCTTTAGGGAAAAACCATAAGTTTATACCATTTTGAAATTAATACCAAATACAGAAGTTTTTAAGTTCACTGACCGTCTCAGTGTAGTACATTTTTTTTAAACCACAGAATATTAAATCTGACCTCAAAATTTTACTCTATACTAAATTTGAAATAAATATTTTTTTTCTTCCGTTGTCTGATATTTCTATTAATATCTAATGCATGTATCCAAGAAAGCAACTCATAAAGAAAACTAAGTAAAAATATGAAAAACAAATAATAATTACGGCCACAGTAATATAAAATATTGGGTGAGGTCAACATTTTTGAAAAAACTACAAAATCCTCAATATCTCAAAAACAGTGATATTTTTGTATGACCTATATTGGGTTTTTTAATAGATCATTAGCTCAGCTATCTTCCCCTAAAAGATGCTGCACTCATTACGGGACACCCTGTATAAGAAGATGCATTAGTCGCAGAAGGTTGTATATTCTATAAATAAATGCCACGTGTGACTACAGTTGTCTCTTTATTACGCATGTAACATTTCCTTCGTAAATATTATTTGTTTTGTCACATTGTTTCAGTATTGGCGTCACTCACATTGTTCTTATGAACGTATTTGGTCATTATGTGTGACAGAATATCTATTCATTATTATTATGATTACAACACTTTATGCGGATATTAAATATCTATACTAACAGTGATGTTTTTATCTGCGTTTTCATGACGAAAAAGAAAAAAATATGGTATTCAGTATAGACATAAATTAACTTAAAATTAAATTGATTAGTTCAGAGTAATGATTCACAAATCCGATCCGTCGAAATGTATATGAATCTTGTTCCGATTTTAGATACTTTCCGATCGGATTCGCATTTCAGTATTCTCTATACTGCCTGCATCTGCTACAGTACTTAGCAGACTAATGATCACTACTTGCAAGATAACCGCGTAGTAATATAGGAAAGGATAAAACAATACTTTTTAGTACGTATAATCTTAAAATACATATGAATTACATTCTATATTTAGCTCACCAAAAAAACTAAGTGCGTCATGATACGGACAAGATACATAATATTAATATCGTCACAAGGAGATTACTCACTCACCGAGGCAGTGGAATTACGCGGGAAAAATAACTCCATACCCAGCTGTCTCCGAAGATTATATCGGTGCGTGTAATGAGGGCGGTACGGAATCAGATTGATTTAATTAAACAAGACAAGCTATATGCTCAAAGCAAGTTCGCGGAACTTGAGTTAGACTCTTCGGTTTGTTTGTTTGATGAGAAGTTAATCAAATCGTGTTAGAGTTGTTTTGCTGTTTATATTTAAGCATATTAAACGTGAGTGGAGCTACGCTTTGGTATTTATGAGCCACCTTTTTTCAATTAATATGTGGTATTTTATATTATTGCCATATGTTGTGTGATTTACTCGATTATAGTGAAGTTATCGTTAGTAACTTACTTGTGGTTATTAAGTCATATATGTATAATCATTGGGTTATTAAGGATAATTTAGTTACAAGTGTGGATTATTGACAGCCAGATCAAGATCGTAATGAAATAACTATGTTTTATACGGTATTTGACGTTTCTGTTAACAATTCTTTTAAGTAAGGAAAAAACTCTTTAAAATAATCTTTAAACCAGACAAGACTATTAGTGTAGTGTTTTATTTATTACATTTAATCACGATATTGAGCTAGAGCCTTTTCATAGAACACGATACCCTCTTACAACTTTTTTCTGTGTATTGTTTATTTTGAGTAAATTTGTCTCTGTGTGTGTAGTGTAATGAACATGTTCTATGAATAAATATCTATCTATCTATCTATATTATTACATTAAATGCTTTACTTTTAAAATAATAATTGTCACATCCGGTAGACTTTACGATACGATAACATTATAACCGGTTAACTATGCAGTCACCCGCGCAAGAACCAAAATCATATATCATGTAATTTACGAGATCTTAGTGAAGTTATCGCCTTACTTAAAACATAATCACTGGGATAAGGCAACTGAAGTAATTTGTAATAATAATTGCAATATCTGGCAGACTTTATGATAAGACAACTAACCGTTAACGTAGCTGTCACCCGCGCCAGAACCAAAATCATATATCATGTAATTTATGAAATCTTAGTGAAGTTATCGCCTTACTAAAAGCATAATCATTGGGATAAGGAAACTGAAGTTATTTGTAATAATAATTGCAATATCTGGTAGACTTTATGATAAGACAACTAACCGATAACTTCACTGTCACCCGCGCCAGAACCGAAACCATATGTCGTGTGATTTACGAGATCATAGTGAAGTTATCGCTAGTAACCGCCTCACTTGTGACATAATCATTGGGATATTACGGCTAATTTAGTTCGCAAGTGTGGATTATTAACTGGCGCGACAATTGTAATAGCTTGTTTTATTTAATGGTATTCGATGTTTTAGCTATACATATCGTATAAAGAGTCTCATGATACAAAGAAAGTTTTATATGTGTAAACAAAAGTAAGTGTGCGTGCATAATATGTGTATGTGTGTGCTCCTGCTTTAAAAATGAGGGGATAAGTTTAAAAAATAGTTATCACTGTCTTCAGAACCCTTCAAAATAAAATCTTTAAGTAAATTAAAAAATAAAACAATTATCATGATAAATCCTTTTAAAAAAATTCTACTAAAATTGGAAATCTTTATTTATAACCTGAAAGCAAAACTGTTGCTTTCTACCCACAACATCAGTAGGAAACTCTCGTGTAAAGTGGTTTTCTAAGTAAAAACAAGGGAACATTCACCACCCACTGGGTAAAGAGCAATTTATTCAAATAAAACGGTTGCATTCAGGGCTCGAAATAGAGCTGGAAACATCTAGATATTGTTATTGAAATTCTCATTATAGTTGTATTAATGAAAATATTCTGTTATGACACTATGCCAGTAATAATATTGCATAAATGATTGAATACTATTGTCTTAAATTGTCCTCTAATATAATGTTGTAAAATACTAATGTAAAGATATATTTACATTAAGATATACATATATAGAAACATAAGTCGTATAGAATAATTAAATAATAAGTTATTAAGATCACGCATATTCTCAATTAGTAAAATTAACTTTCTTCTTAATTACTAATATCAAGTGTAACAAATATATTATATAGCTGCTAAATTAAGTAATCATTTATACGCTGACCTTAATTTAAATCTATAGGTTAAAAAATACACTTATGTTTGAAATTTTATTTACCAGTATTTGCTATGTAAATTTAATTTCAACGGATGTTTAATATTCCCCACGTATAACGTTTTTTACAAGGGTTATGTGTGAACACAGAGTAAAAACAAATATAACAAATTGAACCGATTTTAGCTTACGTCTATATTTGACCACATGATATTACGGTTATCGGTAAATAGAAAAATAATTAGCAGGAATGCTTTCGATAAACTTGTATGCTATTCATAGCATACAAGTTTACTTAACAACCTACTCCAAATGTAGGATCGTTTTCATTGTTTAACATCACGTTATAACTCATCCATTTCACCAACTCTCCTAACTTTTTTATGATAGAGCAGGTAAGCGGAGCATGCTATTCACCTGATGTTAAGTGACTGGCTACAGCCCATAAGCACCTATGACAACATATTTCGCAGTTGCCTTGCCGGCTTCATAAAAGGGGAGGGGATAAGGAAAGGATAGTGACGGAAAAATTGGAAAGGGAGATGAATGGGGTGGGTATACAGGCCTCCACAGTGCAATACTAATTCACGTGAATCTTATGCTGAATTAAATAATTAAAGCGTCAAATCTAGCTCGCTTCAATACACCCCTTAAAAATGAATCGAGTTAGTTTCGAGTATCGAAGCGGCACCTGCAGCTACCGCAAACAAATTGGCCGGCATATAGCCAACGTTTCCGTTGCATTATTAATGTACTATATTTAGCTTTGAAAACGTCAAAAAAGACTGTTCTGAATTGACGAGTATAAAATAAAGAATAAATTTTATATCTTGTATTACGAGTATATATTAGCAACAAAGTTAATTTAAATCATTTTGGGCTAAATATGAAAATATAAAACATTACAAATTAACAAATATCAAACTTATAAAACCATAATTATAAATACGTTAAGCTTTTCATTAAAAAACTCGACTAGAATGGGAATTAGAGCGCCAAATCGAGCTCGCTTCATTACACCCGTTAGAAGTGAATCGAGTTAGTTTCGAGTATCGGAGCGGCACCTGCGGCAACCGCAAACAAATTGGCCGGCACATAGCAACCAGCCAACGTTTCCGCTGCATAATGAATGTACTGCATTTAGCTCTGAAAAGGTCAAACGTCACGTCTGTATTGGGATAAAGAAAGGCTGCAATAAAGTTGCTAGTATGCATAGACTTTGATGTGTTCTATGATAGTAGATATAAATGTATACTGACTTTTTCTTTCTTCCTTCTTTTTATGGAGTCTTCCAGATTAAAAAAGAAAAAGATAGCCCTTATTTGCAGAAATGTGTGTCAATTATAAAGAGTAGTTTTGTATGTTTAGTTAGTTATCACTAGTTCTATTACTGCAGCTAGGAAAACATTACCACGGAAGCAAAAATGTAATGAAAGTATTAAAACTCATTTTATTAATTTGCAAATGTACTTTGTAAGTTGTCAGCCTTTGACTCAACGTTGTACATGTTTTCGTATTTTTTTTCCGACCTTTGAAATTGAATATTTCACTGTTTATTTAGGATACGGATATAGAGCAAATAATTATACATATATTTGCTTCATAGACTTCAAGTTACTTTCACTGGTTTCGAATCATTTCATATTTATATACATATATAGATCCGAGATGAAGGGAGCAGGGGTCCTATTTACAGGATCTACCTAGTTAAGGCTCCTGTCTCACACTCTTAGTATACTGTTTTGTTTATATTTAAGTTTTAGTTGATGAATTTTGGGAGAAAATAAATAAATACTTTTTTTATTTTATTTCAATAAAAAATAAAAAAGTATTATTACTAGTAAGTAAGATTCTTAGTATTATATTTATATTGAGCTTTTTGGATTGTATGTGTATGTTGTTATAAAAAAAATAATTTCTGGACTTTTGTATATTTAAATTAAACTCCTCAAGCGTGAATTCAATGATTTCATTAAGTATATTAAAAATATTATATTACAATATTTTTATTCTTATATTCTGGAACATTTAACACTACGCCACCTAGTCCCAAACTAAGCAAAGCGTGTACTATGGAAACTAGATAACTGATAGTTATAACTTTGGAAATACATCCTTTGAATAAAATCGTACCCATATAAAAAATCTTTATTCGTTACTTTCAGCCAAAATTACCTGGCTCCATCTCAAAAGGAATTGGAAATGCATTTAAACACGATAGCGAAGTTTTAGCGTGGAAGTAGACCCGCTCGCCTCTTGCAAGAGGAAATGTTAATAGGAATACGTTACATGTATTGACTGATTTGTTGAATTCATTCGCTTTCATTGACTGTTATGTTGAAATTTTTACTTTTTATGTTTTCTACACTAATATTATGAGAGAAAAGTTGTTTGTTTGTTTGTAATGAATAGACTCATAAACTACTGGACCCATTTTAAAAATTCTTTCACCATTCGAAAGCTACATTATCCATATGTAACATAGGCTATATTTTATAGGATATATACGAGTATATAATATTATGCTACGGGAGCAAATCCACGGGGATCAGCTAGTAAGGACAATTCTAGATTAATGTTTTTTAGAAATAAAAAAGTAGAAAGATTTTCCGCATCAATTTTTGTTACAAAATTTTTTGTTGCAACAGACAGTTTTATAAAATTTAATAACGTAAATTTCAACAATAAGTAGATTACTTCGGTAAATATCAAACAAGAAGTGTTTAAGAAAATAACGCTC
Organism: Phoebis sennae; assembly: GCA_001586405.1. Lineage (NCBI taxonomy): Eukaryota > Metazoa > Arthropoda > Insecta > Lepidoptera > Pieridae > Phoebis > Phoebis sennae. The sequence continues at coordinate 44,832 of LQNK01001678.1, read as the reverse complement.
ATGCTCAAACTTTAGACGAACATGTAAGTTCTGTTTTTAGGGTTCCGTAACTAAAGGTAAAAACGGACGTTATTACTAAGCCTCCAGTCTATCTGTATGTATGTCATTAGTCACCGTATCTCATAAACTGCGAAAGCTAGAAGCCTTAAATTTTCACAAATTATATACCTCTATAACATGCCGCATCAAATAATAAAAATTAAAAAAAATAAATTCATTATTTTTTATTTTGTGAATTAAGTAGTATCAAGGAGGGTCTGTACTGAACCCTTCGTGCGCAAGTCCGACTCGCACTTAGGCGGTTTTTAAGTACGGGGTACTTTCAGCTATTTAGCTTATATAGTGCAAAGACGTCGATTATATAAGACGTATTTATTCGTTCTTAGCTTGGAACTTTCTCATAAATTGCTCTTTGATACTACTTAATTTTATTTACAGATTGATTTCTACAGAATCTAGTTAATTAGGTTAGTATTTACTTTTTCAAATATATTGTTCTTGTTCTCCAACTCCAAGATTATTTGTTTCATTTTTGTATTTCTGTATTATAATTATTATCAATATTTCAAATTGTTAATAAATTAAATTCAATATCGTGACTCCAGTTTCAATACTTATTTGTAAGAAGTCACTGGCTCTCGTAACACAAGCTTTCTTGCCTAGCGTCAGGGTCTTATAAAAAATGTATAAACTATTTTGGTAAAATAATTGGTATTTGATATTTGAAGGTCAATAACGTCTTAATACGCAATGAATGAAACTGCAAGAATTCAATCCATACCCACCAATAGAGTGATAGTTACAGCATGATCTTTCAGAACTGCATAAAACATGTATCGATTTAATATTTTCGTATAACATACCTGAATACCGAGAAGCAAGGTTCCTTAAATTGATGATACGTGAGTACTAGCAATGCTCCGACAGCAATTGGGTCAAGCTCGCACCGGGGAAGTTACAATCCTCCTAGAGGATCGACGTGAAATGGCATTTTAAATGACACCTTATATTCTATCTTTGCCGTGTTTTGTCCATTGAATGGAGGATGCTGACGGCACGTAAACATTTTTGTAAATATTTTCCTTTTTGCTCTCTTGGGGATATTAAACCGTATTTTTATGGTGTTCTCTGGTGACAAGCGCTAAACATCAAACATGCCATAAGCTTACAATTTTAAATTTAAAAAATTATGAAATAAATAAAACATTTTATTGTTTTAATAAAAAGCGAATACGGTCATTTTACTGTAAGCCTTTACGATTTAAAAGCAGTGCATTTAACCTCGTGAAATACTTTAAAGCAAAACTCAAGTACAATAGTAACCGCTTCACTAAGTACCCTCAAAACGGTAATAACTCCGAACATTATGAGCGGGCGATTCAAAAGGAAAAATCCAATATTGGAGAGGCTCGGATGATAGATGAAACACATTAGCGACAAGCCTGGCGATAACTCACCCTATAGCACGTTGAAATTCATCCATCTAGATTTTAAATTTACCGTTACATTCGCTATTCAATAATCGAAATGTTCTACGATAAATCGTTTTGAAATTTCAATTCCAATGCGCCGGTAATTTGTTCGGCTTTGTTTTAAGTTTCGCACTGTTGTGAAACATTTTATTGTAATTTGAATCGGTTATTGTTTGCGCTATTTTTCGTGCAAATGCAATGATTATTTATCAAGTGATTGAATCGTTCTGAAAAAGAACAGTTTTATTTTTTACCTGAACTTGAAAAGTTGATACTTCTTTTGTTTGTAATAAAGACATAAGGTTCACGTAAATCATATTCTCTTTACCCTTCATTCATCTCAGGCACCCCAAACTCAAACATTTATTAAGCTGAGAATTCTGAAGAAGTGCGAGCGAGGTTCACAAAAAGTTTATATGTCAAAATTGTAACGCCAACAGAAATCAGTTCGTAGCTTATGGAAATGGAATTTGGAATTTCTTTTGTAAGTAAAATTACTGATACACTTTACATATTTTAGGAAAATTATAACAATTTATGGTCATGTCTGTGTGACACTTTTGTCTTTAAAGCACCAATGGAGATCCTCAGATCCTAATGATTAAGTTAAAAAAATATATTTGCTAAAATATATCAATTTGTTAAGTGTTTTCTATGAAAAAAATAAAAGATTTTTTTCATCAGAAACAACAAAGAAAAACAAACTCTTATTCCACTTTATATAACAATATATCAGTTTGAGTCTTTATCTGGCACGTAATAACATTTTCGTATGGGGTGGACCCGTACAGGGTGTACCTATTTCTATGCTAATTTTACCTCTTGTGTATTATGACTGTAAAGTTTAAGCGCTGGAAAACTGTTTATCTTAGACTTTCTGGAAATTCGGTAACATAAGTGTAAAATAAAACTTTAGTCGACAGAGTTTCGGAATACATTTTCAGAAAACACTGGCGGAATAACAATAATTGTATTAGTCTTTCTTATGTATGTATGTTTTGTTCCACGTTCATTACTAATTCATTACTATTTTTTCGGGGAACTCAGCCTCTTATAAATTGAAGGATGACCTTAAGCGACCTATTTATATTGTTATATAATTTAATCTGACGTTTGTCAATTTAATTTATGTTCATTCACGTAGATTTTGTGTGTAAAACTTATTCAAATTATTAAAGTGTCAGCGGTCATAAACAATCAAACCAATATTCCTTAATAAAATACCAAAATACTGATGCTATTGTATAAGGTCACATTCAACATCGTACAAAGAGCAAAGCAGCAGTTTCGACGAGTTAATATTGAGTTTAATGAATTAGTGGAGCAGGAATAGTGTTTGCACAGGAATGACAGCCACGTGGGCTCGCACCAAAAAAATCCACCTTTGTTCCCTATTGTTGGATTTCACTTTCCATTAAATCCCAATTACAAGAGACAATTTAATAGTGTGAAATAGACTTTAGATACATACGATTTTCAAAATGATTTATTACTTGATTATCGAATTATAATTATTGAATGTTTTACTACTAAAATTACATAACAGTGAATTCAATAAACAGAATCTTACCTCAAATTAAATTTGTAATCAACATTTACTGGATGAAAAATTCATATAAGTGATTGTTTAAGATCACATTCGACTTAAACATTCAACATTGTACAAAGAGCAAAGCAGCAGTTTCGACAAGTTAATATTGAGTTTAATGAATTAGTGGAGCAGGAATAGTGTTTGCACAGGAATGACAGCCACGTGAGCTCGCACCAAAATAATCCACCTTTGTTCCCTATTGTTGGATTTCACTTTCCATTAAATCCCAATTTGGTTACAAGAGACAATTTAATGATGAGAAATAGACTTTATACCTGTAAGATTTTAAAGATGATTTATTATTTGTTTATCAAATTACTTATTTATTAGGCATACCAACAGCTGAAAAACTTAAGAGTAATTAAATCTAAACATGAATAACTTAACAGAAATAACTATACATAGTTGTGTGCTTGACTAATAAAATTACATCACAGTGAATCATCACTATCACTACATAGTATAAAACAAAGTCGCTTTTTCTGTCATGTGTCATGTTGTATGTCCCTATGAACGCTCAAATCTTTAAAACTACGCAACGGATTTTGATGCGGTTTTTTTTAATAGATAGAGTAACTCATGAGGAAGGTTTTTATCAGCATTGCACCCGTGCGAAGCCGGGGCGGGTCGCTAGTTCAATAATAAATAGAATGCGTTTTATCCTAACCTCAAATTAAATTTTGTAATCACATAAAATATCACGTCAAAATTTATTAAACTTGTTTTAACTAAAGACAAAAGATAAAACATACTAAAAATTGAAAACTAGTATTTTCAACTTAAGATTACGAATTTTAATCTTTAAAAATAAATTGCATTTGTTGTTTTTATAAGTTCCTGCAGAAAGCTTTCTGGCTTCCATTATCATACCATCTCCGCGACACCAAAATTTCGCGTTGTCATTCAACAGACGTAATGTGTTTGCAAATTTCAGAGGAAACGGGAAATTGGATCAAATTCAACTTGTAAGACATGCACTGCGAAGGTAAAAAGCATTCTTAAGACAGTTTCTGTGCACGTAAATAAATTGGCGTTTTTTTTATTTACGTTTCAAAGTTAAAATCTTTATAGAAAAGTGAAAATGTGCTAAGACATTTCTTAAAATATTTAAGCGCAAGAGTATTCCCAAAATTTACTTTTCTTATGTAACAGTTCAAAGAGTGTTGCAAATTTCTTAATAAATATTCATTTTAATTATGATTATTATAATTTAAACCAGACTGAAAGACATAATATCATTTAACACCTACATAGTTTCTCGCAAATATCGTTCAATCTTGCTACTAAAGATGTAATACAAGTTAATCACATCTGTTTATTCGCTAACAAAATTCTGAGTTAGTCCGCGACCAACTTTAATAAGTCACTAAACACTAACGGCCATTTTCAATAATGTATCAATGATTATGGATAGATTGTCATGTCAAATTATATGACAATAGATAGACAGA
>LQNK01001678.1:22323-39471 GCA_001586405.1 Phoebis sennae | reverse complement strand
TTTAACAAAAGATAAAACAAACTAAAAATTAAAACTAGTATTTTCAACTTAAGATTACAATTTAAAAATAAATTGCATTTGTTGATTTTATAAGTTCCTGCAGAAAGCTTTCTGGCTTCCATTATCATACCATCTCCGTGACACCAAAATTTCGCGTTGTCATTCAACAGACGTAATGTGTTTGCAAATTTCAGAGGAAACGGGAAATTGGATCAAATTCAACTTGTAAGACATGCACTGCGAAGGTAAAAAGCATTCTTAAGACAGTTTCTGTGCACGTAAATAAATTGGCGTTTTTTTCTTTACGTTACAAAGTTAAAATTTTTACAGAAAAGAGAAAACGTGTTAAGACATTTCTAAAAATATTTAAGCGCGATGTAAGGGTATTTCCAAAATTTACTTGTGTATGTAACAGTTCAAAGAGTGTTGCAAATTTCTTAATAAATATTCATTTTAATTATAATTATCATAATTTAAACCAGATTGAAAGACATAATATCATTTAACATCTACTTCGTTTCTAGCAAATATCGTTCAATCTTGCTACAAAAGACGTTATTTAATGATAGTGAAAATTTTTTAATGATAATAAAGCTGCTATGAAAAAAAAAACATAATAATTTACCTAGGATTTAAAATTACGTTCCCATTTTATATGGAAGCCAAAATAACAATATAGAATTTGCAATCTTGCTACAAAAGACGTTATGCAAGTTAATCACATCTGTTTATTCGCTAACAAAATCCTGAGTTCGTCCGCGACCAACTTTAATAAGTCACTAAACATTAAGAGTGCGGGACATCATCTGCGTCGTTCCATAATAAACTTAGAGAGATGGATTATATGAAATCACTGAGATTACCGTACGAGTTAAGAGCTTGTAGTAATTTAGTGTTTACAATCTGGGTTAATTGTTGAGGATAGGACGTGTGAGTAGATGGCTGTACGGCAATTAATATTCCACAGAATTTTGTCAACCTGGTAGTATAAAATCAAATCTTATTGTAAAATAACGTGTAAAAATTTGTTAATATCTTACGGCCGTTTTCAATATATATCTATCCCTTGTTTTGCTTACTAAAGTCAGACAAATCTATCTATTTGCACTTATTTTGAATTCAATACGCTATCGACGGATAGCCTTTGTTATGACTTTTGACAATCAAATGTCATTTAATTTGAGATTTCAATCTGTCTATTATCTTTGATACATTATTGAAAACGGCCGTATGACACGTAGTAATCATTATGGAAACGAGCATCCCGTATGAGACAGTTTTAACTATATTTTAATGTGTATGGGTAATACATTCACAAAGTTTTTACAGAAGCTTGGCGCTTATCCTACTAATATTAATATACTTTACTGCGCATATAATTATCTTGATATACGGCACAAGTTCGCAATCAGCTCATAATTCCAATAATCGTTTTGTATTCCGAAGTTATTGACATCCCAGGGGTCGATTCGAGGAATTTTTCCTCAATCATAACTTTGAAATTATGTCGTCATAGCAACATATCTTGTGGTATCGGTAATGACATAGCTGGCATTACGTAAAATCGAATTATTTCGATATCCGTGGCAGAATTACCTCGAGGATCGTTTGGGCAACGACGTCATATTCTCGATTTCGATTCTCGATTCCTCCTAGTCGATTTTACGGTTTCATCCCGTTATCATACGTTGGCAGGCTGAAAGTACGGAAATTCCATACCTATCTCGGTAATAATTGTGATTCAAACGGGTGAAATGTCTAGCGCGAATATTTTTACAGGGCATAACTCAAAGTGAATATCGCTCTCTCTATAACCTTGTAACAACGTAAAGCAGGACTATGAAATCCATGTTTTTGTATATTCTCATAATGGTTCCAGTATCTTATCATTTTTACAGTAAAATCTCTAGCGTATTGGATCTTCCTATCATTAATCTAAGGTAGGTTTCTCCTATTCAGAAATATTTTCATAACATTTTTAAATATCAATATCTTTAAAATGGAACATAATTTAAAAACGAAAGATCTGTAAATCGACTTTTATAAGATGTTACTGAGTCTCATCGAAGATGGGATATAATGAACATAAAATATTTTCTATAAAGTGCACTCGTCGAAACAATATGACAAGGCATTGTTGTCGATACCATCGGGCATTCGAGGACCCTTGACTTTCATTGACTTTTTATTCGCTTAATTATTTCTGTTGGAATATTTGAAACTATTTCTTTGTAATGCATTGAATGGCTTATTTATATATATATATAATATAATAGCTTAAGAAGTGATGATATCCATACATCAAAATTATTAATTCTGTCGTCTAAAATTAAATGATTTTAATTAAACGAATAAAACAGGAAATACTTGAAATACTTTAAATTTTGGAAATGTATCCAAGTTAGCATTTTGCGAAAGAAATTCGTAGCATTTCTAAATCTTATAGAGTATAGTGTTATGTATTCTAACATGAATAAAAAGAACTTCAACAACTGCTATTAGCCTAAAATATGCCTTAAGATACGACATACGTATGAATAATTCGTTCTCGAGAGAATAAACGTTAACGGTATCACATTTATTATCGTAACAAAGAGCGCAAAATTTAATCAAAAATGATTTACATAAAGGCCAGGTTTTTCATTATCTTATAAAGGTAAACATCAAAGTCTGTCGTAATCGATTCGTCAGTCACGTTGAATGCTATTTCGATAAATTCTTTGCATAGCACAAAGAAGGAATCTCTATAATGCGATCCTCTCCTTAAGCCCGCTTAACTCTTTGACTGTGTGAGTGACCGTGTTCATGACACACAAGTACGAACTAGAGAGATAAGTTATATTTTTAATGATAATAAAGCTGCGATGGAAAAAAACATAAATACGTTACCTAGGATTTAAAATTACGTTCCCATTTTTTATGTAAGCCAAAATAACAATATAGAATTTGCACTAAACTTAGGAGAAAATATGTGTGTAATGTAGCATAATGAATCATAACAATTGTAAACTGTGTATCATTCCTGATAATCAATAAAAAAATAAAACGGTTAATTCGTTACTGTATACTGATCTAGCATACCCACTCAGAGTGATATGTACATTAATATTCAATATGGAAAATACTCGCGTTAAAACAAACACAAGAAAACTTCTTCCTAAATTATTACTAACATTTTAAAGGAACAATTTGATTTTTTGTTTGATTGTTTGAATTGAAAAGGCTGCGAAACTACTGGACTGATTCAAAAAAATATTGTACCATTGAAAACCTACATTATCTCAAATGAACATAAGATATATAACATTATGCTACGGGAGAGAAGTAGCGCGGAGAAGATAGTATAATTTCAAGTGTTACTATTTCGCCGTTGTTTTATGCATAAATGGAAACTTCAACTTTGTGGTCAAGTTTGTACAGAAATAATGTTGCATTCCTTCGTTATTTAATAATGAACGTTTACATTTTACTATAGTATGTATAAAGTAGAGCAGGTGTGTACAAATTAGTGAAGAAAATTCCAGAACCTCTTATAGTCACTCAGTGTAAAGTTACACTAACTAGCTCACGCCTGGGCTCACCCGACATCTTTATTGTTTCCTTACTCACTGCGCTTTTCTAACAAAAAATGTTCCTGAAAATTAAGGCTATATTTCAGAATTAAATAGAAGCATGCTCTGAGAATTTATTACTGTTCCACGTTTGAAAATTTACCAGGCCATTAAGTTCTTTCTAACTTTCCAGGAGAATAAGTATTTTCAACTAAAAATATATTTCGCCACTCGACAAATTCCTATCGAAGCCAGGGGAAATTTAATTAGTAGACTTACTTGAAATCTAATTATGATCCTAGGAGAAATTAAGCAGATTATGTTCTAATTAATTCGAAGTTTCACAGGAAAGTATGTCATTACAGGACATCGAGGGACCTAAGGGATTAACAAGAACATAATTGTTATTTTTATCATTAAGTAAAATTGCAAATTAATAAAATTATAAAGGACACAAAAAAAGAAATTAAATAAAAAGTACTAAAAATTTTAAATTGTGCAAAAAATATTGATTCTCTACTTTTAAGAAATTTGTTGTTATCATATTCTTTGTTAAAATTAGTGACAAATATATCCCCCTACAATATTGATACCTACGTCAAACAAAAATATAATAGAAATCTTTATTTGGTTACATCTCCATATCATGTTGTCGTTGTAGATAGTGATATGATAAACATAAAGCCACAAAGTATTAAAATTTAATCAATTTAGTAAAAAGTTTCACGTGTCACAAAAACCGTATTATAATTAGGCAGTGAAGGAATTGTCTACCCTTGTTAAAATTATTTGTTTTTCTGTAATTCGCTACTTGCATTCCAGACTATTACATAATATCTCAGTCATTCGATACATTTTATCTATACTTACTAAGTACGTTTGTAAAACCATTTATCTTATCTAGCATCATAAAAATAGACTTTAGCAAGGAAAATCAGAAAGATGCCCTGATCCTGATCCGATAACTATGATAATGATTAATGTTATTTTAAAATAGCCATCAATAACTTGGTAAATTAAATCATTAACAAATCTTCATATATCATAGAAGTGAGAGAATTGTCTACCCATGTACATTTATTTATTTTTCAGTAATTCGGTTTTTACGTTCCAGAGTGTTACAATCTCATTCGTTCTGTAAATGGTGTTTGTAAATTTATCTTATGATCTCCTCCATTTTTAGGAAGTTCGGCAAAAATGACCCTTTAACGGCCGTTTTCAATATTCTATCTATCCCTTGATTTGCTTTCTAAAGTCAGACGAGTCTGTCTATTTGTACTTACTTTGATTTCAATATCCTATCGACGGGTAGCCTTTGCTATGAATTTTGTCAATCTAACGTCATATAATCTGACATAATAATCTATCCATAATGTTTGATACATTATTGAAAACGGCCGTAAGACAATAATATTATGGGATCCTATTCTAAAGGACGGAAACATCACCGATAACTATAATTAATAGCTAATACTCATTATTAACCAAGCCAGAAGTGTTTAAATTGTAATCTGTAACAAAAAGTTTCACGTTTCACAAGCGTATAATTAGGGAGGGAAGGGTTTGTCTACCCTTGTTACATTCATTTGTTTTTCTGTAATTCGCTAATTGCGTTCCAGACTGTTACAGATCTCATTTGTTCGATTAATTTTATCTCTTCGTATTGGGAGCGCTTGCGAAATTATTTATCGCTCCATTTTCGTTATTTGCTTCATAAAAATTTAATAGCAGCTGTAATTCTGTATGCTTATTTATATTGTTTACAGAATCGGACACACTTAAAAAGATTTAGGTTATGACTACATTCAAACAAATAATTGAAAAAGAGCTATTTGAAATGGATTCCATATATTTTGGAATTACATCTATACTAATAAACTGTTTGAAAGTTTGTTTGATTTATAAACGCCCTATTTGAGTAAAGCTATAGTATGTACAACATTTTCAAAAGAGTATATATAAACTAGCTGTGCCCCGCGGCTTTACCCGCGTTTCCACATTCCCGTGAGATTTCCGGGATAAGAGCTATCCTATATCCTTTCTCGGGTTTCAAACAATCTCTGTACAAAATTTCATAGAAAATGGCGTGAAAAGCTCTTTTTGACAAACATACAGACAGCCTTACTTCATTACTTTCGCATTTGAAATATTAATAGGAATTATTAGGGTGACTAAAGTTGTGTCATGAAAATAATAAACGTTGTAAAATAAATAAGACAAGCTGTGACTATGGCCGATACTTTTAATATTGTGTGTCATTCATATATTACCGAATACATTAATTATGTCATACATTAAAAGTTGCAATCATTAGTATCTCAATAAGGATTCACAATATACCCTCGTAAACTGTATCCCAGTTCACAATAACGTAAAATATTATAACAACGAAGGGTTGAGCTTATACGAGGTAATTATAAAACGGGGTCGAAGTCCTTCTGCGAGATATTACCTATTTATGATAATGGGGTCACATAATGCTATTTACTCGTATATATTTACGCGGGAATAAGCCATTAATTTTAACCCTTTTTTTCATTAAAGGGAAAGCAATTTTGCACATGATTGTACATGTGTTGACAGAAGGGTATGTATTTGATTGTACGTTTTAATGAATTCAGTAATGGAGCCGTTGGATATCAAAAAATAAAAAAATATGAACAAAATTAATTTTGGAGAAGCAGAATTTTTTATATTTACCATATTGAAAGTACACATAAAATGCAGCAATTTCCATCTACTTTTTATATTCTTTTCTTTCAATTTTGATTTTTTCCGGTTCCGCATTTTTATTTTTTTGCATAATATTTTATGTTAACATTGCCTGTGATAACAAGAGTTTAAAAATTGTCGATTGCAGGACCGCTGAGATATTTTACTCTTATAGCTTTTTATAACTTTCTATGGAAATAGGGTTAACCAAAATCCCACACTGTTATACAGAATTTTGTATTCCACGCGAAGCCGCGGGAGGAAAGCTAGTTAAAAATTAAGTTTGTTTACTTTTTTATTTTTACCTCTTTACGCTTAATCTACTCTTTGAATCTTCTTAAAATTTTCCATATTTGGAAGTACGGCAAAGTACATAGATTACCGTTTCTCCCGAAAAACAAAGTAATCTCAATGAAATTACGTGGGTGAAACCAAGGGTATAAGATAGTGTACAAATAAAGGAAATTAAGACAATCTCAGACATTTATATAAACAATTACAAGAACAAAAGTTAATACAAACTTGGATTGTAAATCACGAAAACGTTATAAATTTCGTAAAAGCAATAGAAGTGTGGAATATTTCGTTTCGAACACATTGCCGGGCGGTCTGGGAAGACTGAAGTTTTAATTAAAACGCGAGCAAGTCCTTGCCGACTTTTTTCACTTGCTTTAGAAGAAGTAAATTAGGACTTCCTGAAGAATTTATAATATCCCGTTCCTAGAAGAACTATTTAACCCGTTTTTTATCGTAGGGTGGATAAATTTAATAAAATTAATATTTAGTTACTTGTATATGCATTTTTCAGCTTTTGGTACTAATTAAGCTTGATTGTAAACATAGTGCAAATATCAGAATCGGAAGTCGGGGTGTTCTTGTTTTTCACATAATAAAGTTCTAATCCGTTGGTTTATAATTTAAGGTAAATACACACATCATTCAATGAAGATGCATCGTTTGTTTCCAACATAGGTCTGCAAGCCTAGTGGAGGCGATCGTCGTGCCATAGTAATAAGTTTGCCAAAAATTTTGCGCCGCGATATTTTTGAATTTTTAAATATAAAAGTTCTGACCTGACCCGTTGCTTTATAATTAGTAAATTTCGATTAAAACAAATCCGAGTAAAAACTAAACTCAGTCCAAATATTTGACTAAACTTTTCCGTTTCGTGAAATATTAGAGTTTATTTTAACACACACAAAATAATAGTATTTTACTCTACGATTAAATACACGATTTTATTTTACCTTGAATTTAAAAGTAAGTTTGGCTGACAACGCACCTGCGATACTCCTGGTCTTTCAGGTGTTCATGGTTGGATCACTTAACATCAGGTGACCCACTTGCTCCTTTGCTTTGCTTTAAAAAAAGTAAACTAAGCAAAGACAGTTAACTTGAAGTTGTTTACAGCAATTGATTAGTTAGTAGGGAGCAAGTTTCCACCGCCGATCAAGTTAACGGTCAGCTTGGAGTCGTCAAGTTGCCGTATGTCGTGTTGCAAATCTACTGAAGTGTAATTGAACTTGGACTATTCAGCTTAAATGCTTTGATTTAAATTGATTAAAGCAACTGCAAATATACTGACCAAATGCATATTAGTGTAAACATCCAGACTTAGGGCTGCTATTACAACATTTTGTTAGAACGAGGCAATCAGAAAGATAGTAAAAATTCCTTCAGACTTGTACTAGTATAGTACTTTTGATAGATATTTATTGGCTGATTTATACAAACTAGTTAGGTTATAATCTCAATTTTTTATGATTTTCTGAAAGTAAACAACGCAACTAAGGCCCGACGTTTGGAAAACGTTTCAGATTTCATACTCGAGTAGAACATTATAATTACCTGTTTTTAAAAACAAAAGAATATCATATAATTCACACGGTTATTCAAAAGTAACTAACTCGATTTGTAAGGATATTGTGAAATTAAACATCTAACGCCAAACGTATGGAAAAAGTTCAGGGTTTCCAACTCAATTCAATTGTTATTTTTATGTTTAACAATTCAAAATGATCTACATAGTTTTCAAGGTAGTTCAAAGGTAAACTAATCTTTTCTAACACAATATCATTTCTATCTGTAATGAATAATTTAATACTAGATTCGTAAGGAATACTCAAAAATATACAAACTCGTAATGGTGGTACATTTTTATTTTTTATGTTTGGTAATAATATGCTGAAAGCCTTCATTGTTTATATTTGAATTGAAAATGTATTTATTAGTGTTAATCTTTTTACGGAAACAAAACGTTTATATTTTCTCCCGCGACACCCTCTTCTCCTCAACGATTAAAGCCTTTATCATTTAACAAACCGGCAAATTTGAATCGAACGGTTACATATTATTTGTGGTTTACATGCAAAGTTATAATTCCTTTCCAATAATTTATATTCTCCATAATTGATAGGCCGCAACCAAAATGGAAATTAATTTGTTTTATGTTGTACACAGTAAACACAAACGCCATAGTAAACATTTAATGATAACATCGGAAAATATATTCATTTATCAGCGGTCACATTACGCTGTTTGCTTATTTTACTGTATACACAATTTTATAAAACGACTGTAATCTTTTCATATATATTTTAAGAACGATTGTCGATAATCAATCATTTAAATTACGTTTATAGTTTTACGTCATATTAATGTAAAAAAATATTGTTAAAATGTAAAATATTAATGTATTATCTATTCATATAATAAACCACTAACAGTCGATTTCTGTACATTGGAAAATAACTGGAGGATAAAAAAATAAATTCGCGAATGTGTCATTAAATGAGGTTTCCTTGGATAGCTATTCAAAAATAAAATAGAGGTTTCTATAGGTTATTAACGAACGGTAATTACGAGAAATACGCTTCTAAAGTCGTAAAAATGTCATACTGTGCGACACTGTGAGATTCTGGTTGACTTATGGACATGCCTTTTTGTGTTTTTAACGGATAGAATAAGACGACAAAAATAAAAATAAAAAATCACCAATGCGCGCGCATCTGCAAAATACTGATTTTTTTAGTCCACGCGAGCGAAGCCGCGAGCGGAAAGCAAATCTATAATCATATTTAATAATATTATGTTGATACCTGTTATCAATATTACAAAAAATAATATTATGTCCTGACATCGTGATTTCAAACACTGTTATCTATAGTAACATTGGAATTTTCGATTTAACTATTTTGACCTAAATACAATTTAGTTCAGAGATCCCACAAATTATATCATGAAAATGAATTGACCGCGTAGTACTTAAACCAATCTTAAAGTGAAAGGATAATCATAGTTACTAGGAATCTTAATTAACAGTTTTGCACTTACTGGTCAAGTTTGTGCCAAACTTCGAGTGGACACTGAAGTTATGGAAAGTCGTAGTGGTAGTTAAAAGATGTCAAAGCGAAGCTTGTAGACATGAAATTTATTAAAGTCAGCATTAAATATTAGCATAAGTTTTATCTAGTACTTAAAATATGTTAAATGTATCTGCTTATGAATTAATTATTTTGACTAAAATAAACTAAATGTAATTTAGTTTGGGCGTCTTACGAACTAAAACATCTCACAAATAAATTGACCGCACAGTGCTGACACCAATCTTGAACTTACAGGATAATTACAGTTCCTTTGAATCTTAATTAACAGTTTTGCACTTACTGGTCGAGTTTCGAGTGGACACTGAAGTTATGGAAAGTCGTAGTGGTTGTTAGACAGATGTCAAAGCGAAGGTTGTAGAAATTTAATTTATTAAAGTCAGCATTAAATATTAGCATAAGTTTTGTGTAATACTTAAAATATGTTAAATTTATCTGCTTATGAATTAATTATTTGGACTATAATAAACTAAATTTAATTCACGTTAGGCATGTCACGAACTAAAACATCTCACAAATAAATTGACCGCACAGTGCTGACACCAATCTTGAACTTACAGGATAACTACAGTTCCTTTGAATCTTAATTAACAGTTTTGCACTTACTGGTCGAGTGTGTGCCAAACTTCGAGTGGACACTGAAGTTATGGCACGTCGTAGTGGTAGTTAAATAGATGTCAAAGCGAAGATTGTGCACATGAAAGTTAAACAACGGTCAGCATAAAATTTTAGTTTGATCTAATACTTAACGTTATAACGTTATATCTATATGTTAAGTTTATTTTTAATAACCTTTATTAATCACTGGCTTAAGCAATATTAATTTCACACTTTCACACTATAAGTCATATGCGATTAAGTCATATATAACCTATACTAATATTATAAAGAGGAAAACTTTATTTTGTTTGTTTGTAATGAATAGGCTCAAAAACTACTGGACCGATCTAAAAAAATATACCACCTTTCGAAAACTACATTATCCACGCGTAACATAGGCTATATATTATAGGCTATATTTATAACATTATGCTACGGGAGCGAAGCCGCACAGATCATTTAGTACTTTTTATAAAGTAGTAGTAATTATTGTTTAATTTTATTTTATGAATGATAACAAAATGTAATTTATCAAACTTTAATTTATTACTAAGCTTTACGTTTATGGACAGATTATGTGTATCGCTATCTTGTTAATGTCATCAAGCGTATTATCAAATTATTGAATGAGATTATGATAATATTTATTCTATTTTTAACAACTACTACCTGGTTTTACTTCCCTTCTGAAAATGATTTTAATTGGGAACAAAAATGTTCAAGATGTATTCTTTCGTACTGTACTTAAAGTTTAAATAATTTTATTATTGTTTTGAATTTTTAAATTAAATAAAAAAAATCTTTTGTTGACATTGAAAATGGAAGTTGCTTCGAATATCCTTTTATTATCACAGCCGGACTCAAAAGGAGATAAGAATCTTGTCAGGGTGGACCCACTCTCATGAAAGTAAGTTCTTACTTTTTTCGTCACAAATTGTTTATTTTCACATCATTTTACAATCAAATAACAGTAGATCTAGCGAAACAATCCGATATATTTTTTTATAACGCCATCACTTTTACTGATTAACATTCAAAATTAAATTAATTAGTTTCCTTATTTCGCTTGTCGTACCGGAAAATCTTGTTCAAAATCAAAGTTATATGTATATAAGTTAGTGTGATTTATAGTATTCAATCTTGACTTTTATGAATAGAATTTCACCATTTACTCGTCGCAAATCAAAGAATTAAGAGAATATAGAAATGAGATAAGCAATATATTTTGTTTTTTAGACTAAATTTCTCCTTTCTCCTTTTCGTTTTCGTCGTCAATCTTTTTTTCCGAAAAAGGTACGGTCTAAAAATCAGGGAAATTAGCGTAGTTCTGGTTCTACATACTAAAATGGACCGCAATGATCAGCTCATGAAAATAACCTTCATTTTATTCCACTAAAAATGCATCAAAAATTTAAAGTATATATACTTTAAACAGATAACAAATAAATGCAACTACTCTCGCGGTTATCAAAAAGTAATGATATATGATTAAACGTATAAAGATAAACTTAGTTATCTAGATAATATAGAAATTGATAGAATTTTCTTTTAATTTAAGGGATAAAGATAATAATAAATTATTGCTTTAATTTATGGCTACTTCCTATTATTTGTTATGAGATACAGTAGAAAACGTATAAAAACGTTGGTTCACTCATATTGGCATTCAATAATTCGTCCGAATTTGAACAGTAAGTATTACTACATTGTTTCTAACTTTTCATTTATATTCATGACTATACAGACTACATTGTATACAAAAATTTTAGATGTGTAGAAGTACTTTAATACAACGTAACTTTATTCGCAGGACATCATGAAATCCTTCGTAGCCTTCGCTGCCCTCATTGCCGTGGCCGTCGCCGGCCCAATGAAGCACATCGTGCCTGGCCCCGCTGTAGTTGAAGACTCCAATCCCATCTCTGTCGGACCCGCTATCATCGATGGGTATGAACCCATCTCTGTTGGCCCCGCTGTCATCGATGACTACGAACCCATCTCTGTTGGGCCCGCTATCATCGATGAATATGAACCCATCTCTGTTGGACCCGCTATCATCGATGAATATGAACCCATCTCTGTCGGACCCGCCCTCGTCGACGGAGCCGTCCCCGCTGCTGTTGGTGGTGCTCCTCTTGTCCAAGTTATCGTCAACGTTAACGCCCAAGCACCTCAGAACAAGCCCGTTGAAGAAATCAGCGTCGGCCCCGCTTTGATCGACTCCGATGTCATCAAGCCCGACCCAGTTATCATTGTAGAAAACCCTGAGCCTATCAAGCCTGAGCCCGTTCAAATCGGTGAACCCGTGTTGCCTACACCCATCGTCGTTCCTGAATACCTGTGCAAGAAAGCCGGAAAGTGCTAATTTTAAGGCAGTAAAACTCGCCCAATGTACGATACGACCTGATCACCTGAAGGTATTTTGTTTGCAATAAAGAAGCATGCAGTAACATTTTTTTATTGATACCCTTATTGTAGTATCATGCGGTTGAACATTTGTATGTATCGCGAAAGGTAATCCTGCCTTTTGTAATCGCATTTAGTAAGATGCTTACGATACAAGGAATAAAGCGACCAGTAACCCGTCACTAAAAGTTTAACAATAATAACTTTTTGACAAGGAATAGAATCAACTTCTTAAGACTAAATAGTAAAAATAACTTTTATTTAATTTCTGAAATGTATTCAAAGTTTGCAAAATCTAATTTTTTTTTTATAAATAGGAAAAGGCATCGACTTCAATTGGATTTTGAAAATAAAATAAGAGTTATTTTGTATTTCTTAGTGTGATTCTATTTTTTGGCAAATAATTAATAATATCATAATCATGTGAAATAATAATAATCTGATTATTTATACTATATACTATATATTTATCAAGTTCAAAGTAGCTTAGACCGAATGATTTGAAATAGCATTTTGTTTAGAAAGCTGGAGCGAATTGCTAGTAATCGTCAAGTTAAATGTTGTAAAACAACTTAAAAGCCTACCTTAACCAATCCATATAATTAAACAAAAATGTGTTTAAATAAGCCTGTATCTACAGACTATAAAATAAAACAAGACTGTGCTCATTTGCGTTAGTTTCAGAGCCCTAATTATGCAAATGGCCCGGGGCTTCACCAAACGTATGGTAATGCACCAAAGCGCAGGTACTCGTTGTATTGCAAATGAAAATTATGTCTTTAACTAGCACTGCTTGTTCTTATGTAACGAGCTGAACCTGTGGACTTTACAGCTTAAAGTTTTTTTTTGTGTGAAAATTATACATACTTATATATATATTATATAAATAGTTATTGTATCACGTATTTTACAAAGCCGAAAAACAATGATCGAAATACATATTAAGCTATGAAAAAATCAGAACAATGTAAATGAATATCGTGATAGATGATTTGTATTTACGTCAATAGATCTCAGAGCTTGCCCACTACCGAGTTTTTGTAGCGATGCAATCACGCGTTTCTGAAGCGCGCATCAGCATCGCTACTAACGCGCTACACTCGAATTTGCACGCACTACTGAATCGCGGCTGACACGATGCAAACGCGCTACAGCCGCGATGCGAACGCGCTACTGCATCGCGTCTGTAGCGATACAAACGCGTGATCGTGTCAGGCGATGTTGGGGAGGGAACGGACCTGAATCGCGACTGTATCGCGTTTGCATCGCTACAGACGCGATGCATTAACGCGTTTGTATCGCTGCAAAACTTCGCTAGTGGGCGAGGTCTCTTAATGAAACTATACGCAAAATCTATTCATAGCGTTATTGCGAATACAAATTAACGTTATATATTAAATTAATTAGTTTCTAATAACCTTGTCGAAGCGGTGATTCTTAATCAAAATTATTGTTGTTGGATCTTTTGATCTTCGCGAGTGGCATTTCAACATTACCTCGACACTAATTAGGCTTAACATATAACCGAATACTAAGAGACAATTGAGGTAATACTGTAGCACTATAAATTCAAGTATATAAATTTTTACACTAATAATTCTCCACTTTTCGTTTTCAGAGTCAATATTTTCTTTCTTAAAATCAGCTAAACATAAGCAGCATTTCTGGTTATAGGCATATCATGCGTCGCAACGATCACAATATAATACTTACGTTTGTAATTAATTGCATGATCATATAATTTCCGTTGCCACAAAGACTGCATATGTGGTTAGAAAAATGCGACATATTTCTGTCGATGTTACAGTTATAGTAGTGTATTTTTGTTACTTTTATATTAGTATATACAGCACAATTTAAAACTAGCGGTGCGGCTATTAGAGAAACAATCAATGTATTACAAAAAAGAGGTATACGTTCTTTATTATCATGGGATTTGGAATGATTCATTGCGAGAATGCGGAATGAATGAATAAAATATAATTATAAAGAAATAACAACGTAAAACTGGATGGCAACCCGGCAAGGTGGGCAAGTCCTAAATCACTGGACACAAAAAGATTTATTTAAATCGGATCCATAGTTCCTAAGATTACAACAAAAAACTCTCCGTCTTCATATTATAAGCATAGATTTCATTTGTCCGGTACACTATGTTATAACGATCTTTTTATATCAGTGAGAGGTAAAGAGCGAAATGAATTTATGGGGTAACTGATTAAGTATCTAGTAGACAGCAGTGCATGTACTAGGTTCTAGAATATACAAGCTATATACATCAGAGTCTAAACTTTGTTTAAATATGACTTTATGACACTTTCAATAATGTATAATGACTAAAATTGGATTACATGGATACAATTCATGAAATAATAATAATATTTTCATTCTTACTTTTTTATTTTTTTATTATTTTATGTATATACTTTTATAATAAATCAAGCAAAAAATAAATCGCTTTTGTTTTCAACAGTTTTATATCAAGATGCAACTTTACAATGGTTTACTCGTTCTGTGAATCCTTGGCTTGTTTGTACTGAATACATACATATATTTTATAATTTATACGTAGTTCCAAGAGCCGGAGAATGTAAAATTAACTACTAACATTGACTCATATCTAAGCATTAAAATTTTCACTGAAAACACGAATAGGAAAATAACGCACATATTATGAAACCTGTGTTGATCTTGTAAATACTCATTATATTTTGATTAAAATACTGTTTAGGGAAACATTAAATATGTTTGTTTACATAAAATCAAATGTAAATATTTTGCTACAAAACTATGACTTAGTTCCTGGACAATATCAGACAATATCCTCCATTAGTATGTTTTCTTCGCAAAATTAACTATAATGCTAAATTCTTATAATCAACATTGTTATATCACGAGTATAATAAACATTTATTTTGTTTGGATTAAAAGTACAATTAAAATTTCGAACGAAATACACATTTAAAAGAGTCCAAAACATGGTGTTGTCACTCGATATGTTCTAAATACGTTGAGCGGGACCATTAAAGTGACAGAAAGCTGTCGGAGGAACGAGATTTGCCAAGGATACGGCGTTGTCGCAGCTCTTAAGGTTTTTGGCGAGCTTATCCCCGTTTCTCTTCTATTATTTACGGTTCTAACATTGAGCAATAAATTATGCAGCATTTCAACTTTCAAATTCAATATCAAATTGTGTTACATTACATTGTTGGAGTCACATACATTTGGATCACGATGTTTTGCCCTGATTGGCGTGCAAATATTATGTTACAATTATTTTTATTAAATACATTTGAAAAAATAGGATAAATGTAAAATTATTTAAGGGTCAAATTAGTCTTTTATAAAACTATTTAATTAATATTTTTTGTAGTTAAGTGTGCAGGTTACAGATTACCAATGGTAACTATTATTGTGCCATGAATACAACCTTTACTATACAGGAGTACTAACCAAAAAATAACTTTAATGTTGACCGTGACTTCGGTAAACGTAAACTTATGGCGTTGTCACTCGGTACGTTCTAAACACGTTTCGAGTGACAGAAGGCTGTCGAACACGGATACGCCTTGTTACAGCTTTATAGGCTTTTCGCGAGTTTATCTGTGTTCTTCTTTTGTATCTACTCTTAATTTGGAGTAGTAATAAAATGTTTAAATATGTTTAAAATGGCATTTGATATCTACAAAGTATTTGTTGTATTATATTTAATGTTTTAAAAATGAGATAATTGCAGCTACAGACGTTTTCTTGTCATAAAAGAAGTCTTTAAGTAAATTTAAAATTCGGACAAACTAGAATCAAAAATGGCTTCAATCTTTGCTTTCATTTGATAGGTAATTAGCACGTTGCGCGGATCATTAAAGTGACAGAGAGCTGTCGAACGAAAACGTGTCACGGATACGGCTTTGTTACTGTTCTTAAGGTTTTTAGCGAGTTTATCCCTGTTTCTCTTTTATTCTTTACGTTCTTAATGTTGGCAGGAAATTATTGAAATCAGTACCAAACGTTTAAAAGAAATATATTTATAACTTATGTTAGACATCTCGCTAGTCAGTAAAACAAAATTATTCACATACTGGTTTCACCCATGTATGTAATTTTTGATCCCGGGAATTTCGGGTTTAGAAGTAGCCTATATGTTTTTATATATTTTAATAAATATATTTCTGCTTTTTTTATTATTGTGAACTCTTACCTATATGAATACGAAGTTTCATCACAATCTGTTCAGTAGTTTTTGCATGAAAGAGTAACAAACACACATACAAACATATCAGCTTACAAACTTTCGCATTTATAATATTAGGAGGAGCTGAGTATTGTAAACTTAACTTTGAAACATTATCATTATATATCAGTTTGGCTAAAGCTCTACTTGAGTTATTTATTCAAACATTCTCAAACATACATAAGTTTCTTATTCAGACATAATACCCTTTGGTAACATCAGCCAAAACATTATATTCCTATTACCAATACTGTATTTGTTACAA
>LQNK01001678.1:0-22043 GCA_001586405.1 Phoebis sennae | reverse complement strand
TTATTCAGACATAATACCCTTTGGTAACATCAGCCAAAACATTGTATTCCCATTACCAATACTGTATTTGTTACAAGTCGTTCACTGGTCAAATCGTCGATAGCCATTCAAATAAATCGTGCATTTTTAGCACAGACAATTAATCACAGATCATAACCTTTCAATCACGGCCTCAATGGCTGAAGTATGACACACCACGTTCTTGATAAATGGAGAGGTCTGGGCGGAATGATTAGTCATGCTCGCATCCATATCTTACGAATCGTGCGTTATTCATAATCCTCTGTTAATGTCTAGGGTTACCGCTACCATCGTTTAATTTTAAATTTATTTATGTTTATATTTAATACAACTACTGAAGCACATCATTTTACTACTTAATAAATAGGGAGGTCTGGACGGAATGATTAGTCATGCTCGCATCCATATCTTACGAATCGTGCGTTATTCATAATCCTCTGTTAATGTTTAGGGTTACCGCTACCATCGTTTAATTTTAAATTTATTTATGTTTATATTACATACGGCCTTAGGTATTGAGGCATATCATATCACTACTTGATAAAAGGAGAGGTATGGACGGAATGATTAGTCATGCTCACATCCATATCTTACGAATCGTGCGTTATTCATAATCCTCTGTTAATGTCCAGGGTTACCGCTACACTCGTTTAATTTTAAATTTATTTATGTTTAAATTTAATGCATTCATAGTAACTGAGGCATATCATATCACTACTTGATAAATGGGGAGGTCTGGACGGAATGATTAGTCATGCTTGCATCCTTATCTTACGAATCGTGCGTTATTCATAATCCTCTGTTAATGTCCAGGGTTGCCACTAGAATCGTTTAGTTTGAATTTATTTATGTTTAAATGAAAATTTATTTATGTTTATATTTAATATAGATACTGAGGCATATCATATCACTACTTGATAAATGGGGAGGTCTGAGTGGAATGATTTGTCATGCTCGTATCCATATCTTACGAATCGTGGGTTATTCATAATCCTCTGTTAAGGTCCAGGGTTACTGCTACCCTTGTGTAATTTTAAATTTATTTATGTTTTTATTAAATACGGCCTTAGGAACTGAGGCATATCATATCACTACTTGATAAATGGAGAGGTCTGGACGGAATGATTAGTCATGCTCGCATCCATATCTTACGAATCGTGCGTTATTCATAATCCTCTGTTAATGTCCAGGGTTACTGCTACCCTCGTTTAATTTTAAATTTATTTATGTTTATATTAAATACGGTCTTAGTAACTAAGGCATATATATTACATCCATATCTTACGAAACGAACGTTATTCATAATCATTTATTTATGTCCAGGTTTACCGCTACACTTTAATTTAGAATTTATCTGTGTTTATATAAACTACGGCCTCATTAGCTGAAGCATGGTACACCACGTTCTTGATAAATGATCTGGGACACAAAAGAGAAGTACAGAAGTCAACCTCATGTATGTACTCCACTTTTTATAGATCACACGCGGCGATAGGGTTACCAACTTTGATTTATGCACAAAAAACTATCGCAGTAGAGGCACTAGTATCTAGTTGTTTGATTTATTCTGAAAAATAAAACACGAAGGACCGATATATACATATAGCATAAATTTACTGATGTTTCAAGTGGATGATGTGTAGGTGATCGGTGTCTATGTATGCTTGGTTTTAACGCGCTTTGTATGTAATTCGTACCTATTGTAATTTGTACCTATCGTGTGTCAATCATAATTCTCTGCTGATGTACAGGGCTGCTCCTTCACCATTTACATGTATACATATATTTTAAAGAGGAAAGATTAGATTTTTGGTTTGTTTGTTTGAATTGAATAGGCTTCAAAACACCCGGACCGATTTGGAGGAAATTTTGTACAGATATTTTTTAAAACTCGAGAAAGTACATAAAAGTTTTTATCCTGAAAACTAACGGGAACGGGACATTTACACGTGTGAAACCGCGGAACTTAACTAGTATTTTATACAAACCGTCCACATTTCATTAAATGCATTCCGCGCGGACGAAACTTTAGTCATATCGCTTTGATGTAGAATGACGAAATATATTACAATATAATTTAATCACCACCATTTAATATTGTTAAATTAATTTTCGAAGCACATACGTACATTTTTATTTGCAATTTGTAACCTAATATTAAGCTAACAGTAATATTTCACATAAAAAAACAGGTAAAAGAAACAACAATGTCATTACAGAAATATGTCCCGTGCTATTTTATTTTACCAATAATAAGGGTGTGGCGTAATCAGTGGATAATATGGCATGTGCAGATAGATGACGTTATAACGGTTCAAATATACTCATATTGAGTAAAGGAAAATTATCCACTGATATTTTAATATTTTACGAAAATCAGCAGCCCTATTCAGAAGGCTATCGCATGTCAGCGTCTCATCTTTTTCTTAAAGCTGGAATTTATTGCTATATCATTCAAGAGTTTTACAAAACTACAGCATAACAATACAATTCTCGCTTATATTTTACTTATTTAATTGTAAAATGATTTTTAATCTAAAAATATGAAGTTTGGGAAGGTTTTAGTTGACAATTTCATTGAAAATAATATTGTTTTCAAAATAGATCATGACTATATTATACATTTTCCCTGTTGTATAAAATTAGCGCTGTCAAAAACGTAGATATATAGAAAAACTCCAACAGCACGAAACAACTCAATCTAAACGAAATTAAATTTCATTCGTACCGACCTAAAAGGAGTTGAATAAAAAACAAAAGATTTACATAATCAGAATTATAAAGCAATTAAAAATATACAAACAGATGAAACATCTTAACAATAGATAATAAAACGGTATTATCAGCGTTAAAGGCGAGGAAATTTCATACTAATTCGCTGTTACTTAGTAAGGATTCAAGAGCCCCT
This sequence comes from Phoebis sennae, assembly GCA_001586405.1. Classification (NCBI taxonomy): domain Eukaryota; kingdom Metazoa; phylum Arthropoda; class Insecta; order Lepidoptera; family Pieridae; genus Phoebis; species Phoebis sennae. Next base: position 19,114 of record LQNK01001678.1, on the reverse strand, counting down.
ACTTTTTCTTATTACTTTCGGAATATCAAATTAACTTTGCCCTGAGTAAACCGTTTTTTATTATTCTTGAATTATCTAGACGCTGACGCAGTTGTCAAAAGGTCATTAAGGTAAAAACCTCATTAACTTTATTCAACGTTCTACGGTAATACAAAAATGTATTTTCGGGTGGAGTGCAAGGCTGTGTTTATACAAATTAAGCAGTGTTAAGACTCGAAAGATTTTTGGCGTCTTTCCATTATTTCGTGGCAAAACTGTTGTGTGGTTTTTAGTATCTATTTTGTAGTTGGAATTTAAATTAAATATGTTTGCCAATGGTAACTTAGGAAGCCTGGAAATAACGTTTAGGAATTTTCCGAATCGATTTCATGAAAATTACTTTTCAGCTGTTTAGTTTGAATTGAATGAAATAAAGCTTTGAAGCCTGTATACCATTTATTTAAAATATGAAATCATTAAACCGGACCATAAATGATGCTGTAATTAGAACATAAATTGCAGACTAAATAAATTATTAATATTTAGCGCGTTCACTTACTAGTTTGTGCTTTTAATTACTAGTGCAAGCGAATGAATAAACATTTTTTTATAAAAAGTGCATAAACGAGCTAAGCGTATGAAGTTATGAATACCTTATAAAGCGTTAATGATCGTCTATTAATTGTATTTTTATTATTATGTATAACTATTTTTATGTAACAGCGGGAAAGCAGAGCATGTATATCCCGTTCCCGTGTGATTCCCAGGATAAATACTATCCTATGTTCTTGCTCAACTTTCAAACAATCCCCATACAAAGTTTCATCCAAATTGGTTCGGTAGTGTAGGCATAAAGAAGGGATAGATACACAGAGTTACTTTCGCACTTATAATATTAGTAAGAAAATTGTTTTTGAATTCTTTTTTCTTAATTTGTAATAATTTTTAATATGAGATTTGTGAAAATAAAAATTGGTTCATAATATACTTTTAACAGTGCACAAAAATTACTCACTTGACGAAACTCGCATTCATATCATGAAACATTAAGCAGAATAACAAAGTCATTGCTCCATGCGAAAACTGGAAAAATAACCCCGCATTGTTTTCCACGAAATTGCATACAAATTCAATTACAAAGGTTGGTGAAATAGCTATTATTTGAGAATAAATAAAAATGAGTACGGTCCGCGAAATGGGCTGGAACAATGGATGGCTGTAATTATCTGGCGAGGAATGATCACGCGAGCCGGTGCCCCTTGAAACTGCTTGTTACAGTGTCATAATATTTTCGCGCTTATTTTAGTTCTAATTACATCTATTAGTAGCGCGTTGCGGTTTCAAATGAGATACATTTTTAACGTACCTATCCCTTATGGTAAGGTGATTTGAAAAGAACTGCTTACGTTAAAAAGGGCCAAGCGGTACCTTCAACAATTCTGCGATTTCAATTACCTCTCATTATTTTATAATATCATTTATAAAGCACTGAAAAGCTGTTTGTTTGATCGCGCTAATCTCAGAAACTACGGGGCCGATTTGAAAAAAATATTCTTGTGTTAGATAGCCTATTAATTGGGGTAAACTATGATATGGGAGCAAGGCCACATGGGATAATTAGTTGTTTAAAATTCCATACCTATGCTATAAGAATATTATATATTCACGACATTCCACGAGAATGAAATCCAATAGAATGACGTAGATCTTAATATCGTGTGGAAGAAACAAGCGATGGCATATACTCATAAAACGGAGTGAGAAAAATAACCTCTAGATATATAAACTTACAAGCGTAATAATGTGTTATATTATCATTAAATGGGTCTTAAACACTGCAGCAAAACCCCTTCAATACGTTTACGCTTAATACGATTTCACGTATAATACGCCATTTTCCGTCAGTCCCTACAACTTGAGACATGTTTTCATACATTTCTTAACGCTTAATACGATTCGTTATCCCGTTTAATACGCCTAATACGATATCCATATAACCTCTTGCGCCAGCGGCCAGTGACTGCTGGCTGTCGAGCGATGCATACGGAATGAACGAACGAATATCAAACTTGTTTACTTACCTACAAATTAGGCGAAAAAATTACAAACGATTGATTAGGGCATCATAACGTTCACTTACTATGAACGCTTTACTGCACACAGACACAAACAAAAGGCAAACTTAATACATAGTATGGCATTTCCTACCAGCAATTCTAATAGTACAAAAGAAATAAAGCTGTTAACGAATAAACGCCCAGCCAGCCAGGGAAAATCGACAATTAAAGTGTTTAGATACGTAGATTTAATACGAGATTACAGAAGCGAATTCAAATGCAAAGCTCTCAGCTTGATTATGTTCTTGCAATAAAAACAATTTATTAGGCATCTGAGTTTATTGTAAACGTTCAGGATTTCGAGGAATTTAAGAATTTCAATTACATTTTTTTAAACCTTGATTCAGACTTGGCTTTAATAAAAATGATTCAAAGGAAATGGGTGTTCCATAACTTGCGTAAATACCATAAATGAATTAGTATCGTTTTTATTTTTCTACGTTTTGTTTATTACATTTGTTTTACATACTAGCTTCCACCCACGGCTTCGCTCGCATAGATTACAAAATTTCGCACTTAGTGGATTATTTGTATGGAGAGCCATCCCTAAAAATATTTTTCCAAATAAAATATAGCCCATAAGTTGAATGCCCTATCGGCATATAAAATTTAGTCTAATTCTGCCTAAAATTTTTAAGTGATTGACGGTAACACAAACAGACAAACCGAAAAATCTAACCATGATTTAGGGTCTAAAGTCAAAGTCAAAGTCAAATTCAACAAGTCAGTAACCGTTGATTATATGTATAGTTTACGTATTGTGTTATGAATTTATTCAGACGTTCAGATGGGAATTCAAAATGTTTTGGGATTTCTGTAATTTACAGAATTCAGTTTATTTCAGAATACATTATCAAATAAAAATATTAACAATCTACCCAGACTCCTAGATATATTTTTATAGATCTTTTTACAGGATTATTTTTTCAAAGATAACGCGGTCGGGTTTTTTTAAAGATAACTATCAACTAGCTTTCCGTGGAATACAAAATTCGGTAATTTGTGGATTTTCGAAGAAGAGGTGGTGTGACAAATTTTACGATTTAAAAAACGTATTACTAATATTATACATGCGAAAGTATGTGAGGATGTGTGTTTGTTTCTTCTTCACGCAAAATCTACTGACCCGATCGTAATGAAACTTGGTATGCATACCACATGGCGAGAGTTCCAATATAATGATAATGCAATAACAATACCAACAATTTGTATGTGAGCGCATATGACTTTTATAAAATCCCCGTATGCATTACATTGTATACAATCAACGGAAAAATTCAAAACCTTAAGGGTAAAAATATACAGAATATTTTTGAATCTGTGCAAAGCGGATAATACGAGATCGCAAGATTATAATATCGGAGTGGTATAAAATGTATTCATTTTATATTTTGTTACGAGTATGCTAACATTTCCACTGTAGTACAAATTGAAAAATATGTTTGACGTATGAGATCCAGCACGAGCAAGACACTTGGATATTAACATTGGTTTCAAGTACAATAGCGCATTATTATTGCTACCATACGTATACGATGATCAAGAAGCGAATAGAAAAGCGACGTACTGAAAATAGACTGATATAAAACTAGATTTTGCCCACAATATAACTCGCGGAGAATTACTTTACTATTACTATTAAGTGGTTTATGTACTGGGCTAACGAAAAAAACAATATTATTGTAAAGTTTTGCCCCGCGGCGACGGCTTAGAATACATGTGTATGTACCCCATTTCTACCCATGGACTAGTATAGTATTATCTGTGGCGTGGGTGTTGTAAGAGGCGACAGAGGGTAATTCTGCATAACATCTTCAGCAATACAAAAGTAGGAGCCGAGCATTGCACGATTGGGTTAAGCTCGTACCGGAGTAAGCACCACCTACCCAGCAGAAGAGCGGCGTGAAGCAGTATTGCACTGTGTTTCGTACGGTGAGCGGGAGCTTGCATTACCATACCATTCATCTCCTTTCCTGTTTTACTCCTCTCCCAATTTCCTATCATTAATCCTCTCTCTATTCCCTCCCACAAGGGGAGGCCGGCAAGGCATCTGCGACACTTTGTTGTTGTAGAAGTTCATGGCCTGCGATCAGTGATTTAACAATGGATGAACCGCATGCCCCGCTTGCCCGCTAAATAAAAAAAAGTTTCATCGAAATCCTTTCAAAATTTCGTGAAATACTTTAGTAACACGCATGCATACATATTACATCCTTACAATATTAGTAGGTTTTTCTAAAATATTGTTCAAAACGCATTGATTTTTTAATATCGTGTTGTAACAGGGTATTATGTTTATATATGTATTCGATTTTTATTCATTTCAGTTTCTTAACTTACATTAAGAAACTGAAATGAATAAAAATCGTCACTTTCTTGTATAAAACGTAAACATAATAACGCTCCACATATGAAACTCATTTAACGAGTTATAATTATTTTCATCGTGGATTTTCTAAAATAAGTTATTAAGGAAAATTAGGTTATCTCTTGTCGGATTAATTAGCGCAGACGTGACCTCGACGTCTTTATGAATACAAAATATTGTATACAGAGCTGAAACTCTTCAAAATGTGTTTTATTAAAGTTAAAGAAAACCAGTAAGTCACTGTGAACTCACTTTTGAAGTGTCTGAGTTATTGACCAGCCTTACTTATAAACGTCTCTCAATTTTAAGATACCCAATTAGGTGTTGTTTAAGGTTTTTTTCACTTATAAACCCAATTCAGCGTAGAGAGGTGATTAAGCAACTGTTAAATAATGTCAAAATTTAAGAGACGTCCAACCCTGTTTTAAGCTTGTTGATCGACAATATGGCCGATGTTTTATCAATCAGCTGGTCATACGCTATTATTAGTCGTCATATTGACGCTTTGACGTACGAAAGAGTATGTCGAAATTGGTGTTTTTTTATTTATTTGAATTACAATAAAAATGGGCTACGATAATTTACTTGCTGATTTTTCGATTTAAGTATGTGTGCAAAAAAAGGTGCATTCAGAATACGCCGGCGTCAAAAAATAAATAAATCCGTCGTGCCTCTTCCAGACACGCAAAGCAATTTTTATACAATAATGCGAGGCTTCTATCATTTTATCAAGACCATGATACCTGCTTGTTTCATGCTGAATAATTTGGGCATACTATATTCAGGGGACTAATTGAACAAGGTATTTATGAAAATTATAAACAAGACAAATTTGTTCATGGTACTAATAAAATATTATGCATATTTAACTCTTTATTTTAATTATTTTCAGATCGTTTAGGAATTGAAAACTCAAGTAATGCAATGGCCCTTAATAACTCGGAATCATCTCCGAGTTATGAATGAATGAAAAAAATATGAACAAAGTTATCAATATTTAAAATAATTTTAATAACGAAACATATTAATTGTTTTTTTAAATAAAAATTTTTGATTTTGTAGTACTCCTCTTCCAATCGCATAGAACCTTTTTTTAATTAATCTCCCTCTCCTTTTGTATCCTGATATCCTGAGTCTGTTGTCATTATTTCCCTGCTCTTTTTTTGTCAGGAACAGTTGGTGCTCATGGTCATCACAGTTATTTGATTTTTCACTTAACCTCCTCACTCCAATTTATTGAACGTTAATGTTTTATTGGTTATTGAATTCCTTTTTATATAATTTAAATTAATAAGATAAATAATATAAACTGACAAGTATTTGAAGATTTTCCGTCAATCAAACGTCATACTTACAAATAAAACCTCCATGATCATTAATTTTCGACATTATTTTACAAAATTATCGTGAATTGCGGGCATTATTTCCTGAATGATGCTAGAATAATTAAATTTGACGTTATTTACTTGAGAGAGCGCTGAGACGCGTTTATAAGTAAAAATTTTTTATTAATCGTTGTTTAGGACGTTGAGAGTTACTCAATTAAGAGGTAGTTAAGCAACAAATCAAGCATTTTTTATAAGTAAGGCTGATTATTTTTATTATTAAATCTTAACAAGAAGTAATCTCATCTGTTTTCGCGTCTTCTAGTTGGATTTATTTTGATCGAGCAAAGCGAGGTCTCCGAGTCGAGAGGGCATATAGTTTCGGCAAAAGAAAATGTCAAGTTCGAAGATGAGTGAAATCGGGTCAAATAGGTGAATGTTTGTCCGAGGATATCTGGAGTATGGTTTATCTGATCTTGATAAAATTTTATACGTAAACAGAAAAGATAAAGAAATATCTGCAGTACTAAAAATGAGCGAAATCATTTAGGGGTTAATGAAGATAAAAGGGGATGAAATAGACGATTTTCATACGAATATAGCCAAGTGTGGTATCTAATGAGAGGTCTGGATTTATATATTACAACCCAAGGTCTAGCTCTAAATATTAGTTTTTATAATCATGATTTGACTACTTTTTAACGTTCAATTGTTTTGTTTTAAATTTAATTCGTAATTATGTTTTTGATAATATAAAACTTACATTTTTATTATTTTTTAATAAATTTTATATATTTTGCAGAACAAAAATATGGGATTTTTGATATTAGTTATATCATACCAAAATTGGAACTCTATGTTTGAATATAGATTGCATTTTAGGCCGAAGTGTTCCTTAGGGATTTATTCATCCACAGCTATGAATCGGCGGCAATAATTTATAGAATATTATATTAGAATCAGATTCAGAAATATTTCCACATATAACTGGTGTATTTTACCCTGGAGTATGAAAAAATGCCGAAACTTCACGAGCCATGAGCTTATCGAATAAAGAATTAGTTACAATTGATAAGATATAAATAAATATTCTGGAACATTTAACACTACGCCATTTAGTGCCAAATTAAGCAAAACTTATAGTATGGACACTAGATAACTGATAGACATAATTAAACATACCTTTTTTGTAAATACATAATACTATAAATAAACAAACACCCAGACAATAGAAAATTACAATGTTCATCACAACCTATACTTCTACTCGTGGGAATCCAACCCACACCCTTTGACACCATAGACCATGGCTATATTTACCATTTATTTAATTTAAAAATTTAAACAAATCGACATTGACGTACACTACTTTACGTTCATTACAAATGGTTGTCAAAAGTCCTCTTATCTATGCGTCACTCAACCTTGTTTTCTCCAAAGCATAGATTATCGAAAGTAACATCGTACATACCATTCCCTGATGTTCTGTGTGAAAACTTGACGTTGGCAAATTCCGTCTGAGACAGAAGGGACAGGAACAAAAGAAGAAGAAGAGATGTTTGTATCACACAAGTTTAATTCCACTCAGTGGTTTCTTGCTAAACAAATCGAGTAACTAGAATTAAACATTGAAAGGGACTCAACAACTCTATTACTTCGTTCGAATGAATGAACCAATCACGTTGCAAAGAATTCCGGCCACAAGATATTCAAGTCACACCCCGAGCACTCGAACATCCCAGCTATGTGTACTAGTTCCGAGTAAACGCGGACGATTTACATCCACGTTTTATTGTCCGGTTTCCAATACCGACTTATTTTATTTATTTACTTACTTACTTATTTATTTATTTATCTTCATAATTCATTCATTCATTCATTCATTTATCCATTCATTTATTAATTTATATATTTAATTATATATTAGCCATACCAACAGTGTACATTTAAACTTAGAGTAATTAAATCAAAACATGAATAGCTAGCTCAGCCATGATGTATGTACAAAGATATGCACAAGAAGGAAAACTTATAACTTACATATCTGTTTGCTTAGTGTGTAAGTATAACTGTGGAAAACAATACAAAATAATAAATTAAAGACAAAAGAAAAAATAGTTATCATCTTTGTAGTATCTTATTGTTCCTAATAATAAAGAAAAATAGAAAATGAATCGCAATTAATATCGACTATTGGGTACGAATGTATAACGAACACTCACACTCGAATTAAATATAATAATTTGACAAGGTGTACGGCTCGATACATTCCAATTTTATGCAGCGAAAAAAATGAACTAATTTTATCGTTACAATCTACTTCTTTATTAAGCATTCAAACAACTACAAATTAACACTAAAAGGAACTCAAAAACTTTATTACATCGTTCGAATTAATAAACCAATAGCAGGGCAAAGAATTCTAGCCACAAGGTATTCAAGTCACACATCGCTATGTATACAACTACCGAACGCTTCGGTCGATTCACATATACGTTTTATTGTCCGGTTTCGAACTCTCTTATATTATGTATTGAAACTACTTAGATTAAATTAAGTAACACGGACTTGACTATGAGCTTTTTCAATTATAATTTAAGTAGAATTAAGTAGGTCCTGAGATGACAAACAAACTCTTCAGCTTTTTAATATCAATATAGATTAAAATAAATATCAAAACGTTTTCAAACTAAAAAAAATTAATTAATTATGTATTCAGTGCCAGCTATTTTAAACATAAATAATAGTATATACTTAACTAATTGATACAAGTTTACCAACTTCGTAGACTGTCTAAAAGTTCCTTAATTCCCAAAATCTGCTTTAAACATTTGTGAATTGAAATTCATGAGAAATATTCATAGTACGGAATGATAAGTTCGTCTCTACGCTTCTCGTGACGTTAACAACTCTTGAGTAAACTTCCAACTTTTAATTTAATATGAGATTTTACACGTATGAGCTCTAAGAATATTGAATAAGTGAGGACTAGAAACACGAAATAATCTCTTGAAAGTACAGCACTGCGACCTACATTTTAAATATAAAATGTAACTTCCTTTCTTCATTTTCTGAATAGCTAAAATGTTTGGCTTTCGATATCGTGGCGGGAATATGAAAAGTAAGAATGCGCAAAACAAATAAATCGAAAAGTATTCGAATGTGTGGAATCGAAATAGAAATATATGACAAGCACAAACAATATTATGTGGAGGAAACTTACGTGGAGGATTAGATTTATTTCGGTATTTTAGTTGAATTTTTTGAAGAAAGAATAAATCTTTTTGGGCATAGGTGGGGCAATGAGTAAAAATGTTATCAGCTGGTTAGACATACGCCACCCATAAGAATTTGTGAAAAACTAGCAAAGGGTTGGCGAATCAGAAAGAGTTAATCGACTTAATATCTATAAAAAATAAACTGGTTTGAGCTCTAGTCCCCACACTAGGATACCCTGTAGTGTGGGTGACTAGTCTCTTCCATAGTAACAAAATTAACAATTTTTATTTATTTTTTTATTAAAAAACCCCGAGGAATAAAATAATAAAACAATTGATATAAATTACGTTTAAACTTTATCCCTTCAACTTAAATATTAGTTTACTTAAATAGTCCCGGCGCTGTCACGACACTTCCTTCCTCCCTTTCTATTTTTATCCCTTGCAGAGTACCCAGGAAGTACTTATTACTGCTCATCATTGTTTTAGTTTTAATCTAATGGGGGTTTGGATGCAGGCCGCCAGTGATAGGTCGATTTGGAAATCTTTGAGGGAGGCCTATGTCCAGCAGTGAACGTCCTAGGCTGAAACGAACGAACGAACGAACTTATTACTGGGATTTACCTGTTTTTTACTGCTACATAAAACTATAGTTCTTTGGCTTTTTCTACGTGGATTTTTCAAGAGAACTCTTGGGGCAAAATCCGGAACTATGGATTGAAACAATAAAACATCTTTCATTTCAACAATCGATTGTGTTTTTAGTTTGAATTAAAAAAATAATAATATGGCATTAAAATTTTAGACATAAAACATAACGTCATCTAGTCCCAACCTAAGCAAAGCAGTACTATGACTAGCTAGATAACTGATAGACATACTCAAATATAGTATTACAGATAAATGAACACCCAGACAGTAGAAAATTAAGAATCTTCATTACATCATAATTTTCTACTCGTGTGGATCGAACGCGTCAAAATTCTAATGATACAAATAATTTGAGTTAAGTAAAATATTAGAACCCCGAGGGAATGTCGGGATGATATACAGCCTAAAGCCTTCCTCGATAAATGGTCTAATCAACACAAAAAGAATTTTTCAATTCAAATCAGTAGTTTCTGAGATTAGCGCGTTCAAACAAACAAGCAAGCAAACAAACAAACAAACTCTTCAGCTTTATAATATTAGTATAGATTGTCCCTTTGTAGTATGTTCTGAATATCCGGACTATATTTTATTGCATTCACACACACTTCAACTTCTAATTGGTTACGACATGGTATTAGTAAAGTTTTGTAATAAACTCGATGTGGTTGTTAGCCGATATGTATCAATATTGAATGCGTACCAACAAACCATGATATTGAAATTACTTGTAAACTTGTGGATCTTATGACATTAATTGGATAAATTTGCTTTAGTCACGTTATAAAAATATAGAAAGTTGAGAATGTCGACAGTTGTATATATTAAAAGTTTCAAGGAGATAGAGGGAACGACCCAAATGACAAGTTTTTTCAATATGAGTGTGAAATAAATCCGAAGATATTTTATAATTAAACAGCTGTGTAGGGTGGAAGAGCTAAGAAAAGCTAAGTCGAGTACATAATTTATTTTTGATCCAATTTCTTGAGCATTTTTTAAATAACTTCTTTCTTAAACAGAATATTTTGTCCTTTCATAATATCATATGAAGAGGACATCATATGCGAAATAGGTTTTCTCTTATTTAAAAAAAAAGTAAATAGGTAAGTCATGGGAAATAGCTGACCGAGCGAAACGAGGTCTCAGAGATTGAGATAGCCCAGCGAGTGTATAGACAAAAAACTCTTGATTTCAAATATGAGCGCAATTAGTAGGGGTTCACATAGATGGTGGGGTCATCAAATACGCGAGTTATGAAACGTCTTGATTTGTAAATTACCTACAGCATGAGGTCTAGCTCAGGACGAGCCTGTATTTAATAACCCCAACATTTATTTTCCTGTCTTCCTTCTAACTACCTTCCGGATTTGAAACTACAAGAAAAGTTTTATGAATTGAACAGAAATTGTAAAGTATGATTGATTTATAGACATTTGTAATTCAATGTAAACGGAACGGTCCAAACGATGAACGGAAGGCAACAACGGTTTGTAATAAATATTGAATTATTCATACAGATTTTAACGCTTTACATTTGAATATCCACAAAGATTTGTTCTGTGTGGTTTTGCATGTAATTGGGCTAGTATATTAAACGTAGGAATATTGTTAGTCTATACTAATAATATTATAAAGAGGAAAACTTTGTTTGTTTGGTTGTAATGAATAGGCTCCGAAACTACAGGACCGATTTGGATGAAATTTTGTACAGAGATACTTTGAGACCCCAGGAATGACATAGGATAGGATTTTCGGGATAAAAAATCCCGAAAATCCTACGGGAACGGGATGTATACGCGGGTGAAACTGCGGAGCTCAGCTAGTTATATGATAAAATTCTGTTCTTTTAAGATTTGTTACTTTTATATTTTTATAATTTTTTTCTTAGTAAATGACTTCTGTATATTCGCAGTTTATTCTATAGTCGTATGAATAAAAAAATACAATCAATGAAGCATACATACATCTCTCAATTTTGTTACACTGCATCATTTTGGACACCATTTTGCATAATATTATATCTATATCTTTGTACAAAGATTCTTTGAAACCCCAGGTATGACATAGGATAATTTTTATCCCGAAAATCCTACGGGAACGGGATATATACCACGGAGAGATGTGAAACCACAGAGCTCAGCTAGTAATGTATAATATCACTTCATACGATATACTATGTAGTTCAGAAGAGCTTTGATTGATTCTAATTAATTTCTTTTCACTTTACATTGCTTAGTTGATTGCACTTTTACGATATAAGCATACGCGGCAAATTCAATTACGCTTACCAAAAACGCCATCAGTAATTTCAGTAATAACGTAGCTGGTATAATGAAAATTCGGTCTTCGTTAATATAGAGTAAATTGAATATAGGAAGCGTTTACAGTAATTGATATTCACAAGGCGAGCGCAAACCGCGCCGGCTCGTTCATACGGAAAACAGTTGTTAGGAGAAACAAAACTTTTTGAATCCTTAATTTGTTACGTTTTAGGGTTCTGTAGCCGAATGGCTGACGCAACCTTTATAAATTCGTCATGTCTATCTGTACGTCCGAATGTCACGCCTACCTTTCTCTACCTAGATGTATTTTGTTATTCGTCTTACGATTTTTATAGAAAAATATAAAAAAAGATTTAAGAATTAGAAATTAGAGTGCTCCTCATTCATGGAACTGACACTAAAAATTGTGTTTTTTTTATCAAACCTATACGTTTAAGGTATCTATAGATAGATCTATAAAAATGGCATAGAGACTTGACTATTGACTTTCAAAATGCTTAATGTGTGCCCTCTAACTATCAAGAGGAAAATTGTTAAAAAAGACATGTTATAGATCTTAAAAGTAACTTTCAACCAATATTGGTTTGATTGAGATATAGCCAGCAGTTTTTAAAATATAGCATTATAATTATAACTTTGTTATGAAAAACAAAGTTATTTTTTTGGTGAAAAAAGTTGGTATCTACGGAACTCTTTACGTGCGAGTCTGACTCGCACTTGGCCACTTTTTTGTTCTTTATTATTTGGTGTTCTTTGTATAGTATTCCTTTGTAACCCCAGGCAATGTTTTAATATGAAATATTGCGGATAATCAAATAAAAGTATATTTGAGAAACCAAAATATTTCTTGAGAATATTTATTGACATAATATGAATTGACATAATCTATCTATACATATAATAAAACAGTAACCGAACCATTTCTGTACATTGAATATTTTTCAAAAAGAGTAATTGGTATGCAATATGTATGTTCTATAGATACCAAAACCATAGTTAGAATTTTTTTTTCTGTTTGTCTGTTTGTCTGTTTATCTGTTTGTCTGTTTGTCTGTTTGTCTGTTTATCTGATTGTATGTTCGTCAATCACGTAATAATCACTAGGCAGATTTTGATAAAATTTCATATGTTAATAGACCATAGTTAGGTGCAGCTTATAGGCTACATTTTGTTTGAAAAAAATATTTTTAGGGGTGGCTTCCCATACATGTAAACGGAGGGTAAAAAAATAAATATGCGAGTACATCATTAAATAGAAAGGTCATTAGATAGATCTTTAAAAATGAAATGGAGCTTTCTAAATGCGTTTTTTGCTAAAGTAAATATTTTTTGAGATATACGCTTCTAAATTCGTAAAAATGTCATACCACGTGCCAATGTGAGATTTTGGTTGAGTTGCGGACATGCATTTTTATATTCTTAACGTATAGATTAAGACGTCACAAACACTCAATAAATTATTAAAAATCTTCAAAAAATTACAAACTTTCCGCCCGCGGCTTCGCTCGCGTGGGCTACAATTTTCTGTATTATGAAGAGGCGCGCGCAGTGTGAGTTTTGGTCAAACCTATTTCCATAGAAAATTATAACAAAAACTATAGACATTCGCATATATCAGCGGCCTTGCGACCGTAATTTTTTTAAACTTTTGTTGTGCGCCTCTTAAAATACAGAAATTAGTAACCCACGCGTGCGAAGCCGCGGGCGGAAAGCTAGTATCCAATATGAATATTAAGGAGAAACTAAATCTATACATATAATAAAACAGTAACCGAACCATTTCTGTACATTGAATATTTTTCAAAAAGAGTAATTGGTATGCAATATGTGTGTTCTATAGATACCAAAACCATGGTTAAAAAAATTTTTTTTCTGTTTGTCTGTTTGTCTGTTTGTCTGTTTATCTGTTTGTATGTTCGTCAATCACGCAATAACCACCAGGCAGATTTTTATAAAATTTCACATGTTGATAGATCATGATTAGGTGCAACTTATAGGCTACATTTTATTTGAAAAAAATATTTTAAGGGGTGGCTTCCCATACATGTAAACGGAGGGTAAAAAAATAAATATACGAGTACATCATTAAATGAGGTGTCATTGGATAGGTCTTTAAAAATAAAATGGAGGTTTGTAAATGCGTTTTTTGCTAAAGTAAATATTTTTTGGGATATACGCTTCTAAAGTCGTGAAAATGTCATATCACGTGACAATGTGAGATTTTGGTTGAGTTGCGGTCATACATTTTTATACTCTTTACGTATAGATTCAGACGTTACAAACACTCAATAAATTATTTAAAATCTTCAAAAAATAACAAACTCTCTCTTGAAGAGGCGCGCGCGCAGTGTGAGATTTTGGTCAAACCTATTTTCATAGAAAATGATTAAAAAAAACGATAGACATTCGCATACATCAGCGGCCTTGCGGCCGTAATTTTTTTAAACATTTGTTGTGCGCCTCTAAAATACAGAAATTAGTAGCCCACGCGTGCGAAGCCGCGGGCGGAAAGCTAGTTGCTTTATAAAATAAAGATACGTAACGTAATTATACCATTATTTTTATTTCTTCATGTTGCAGCGTTTCTTGTTTTATCTAAATTTACTGGCACTGATTAACTACTAAAAGTAGCAAGAAATGGCATTTCATTCTTTGAAAAAAGTCTAGCTTAGTTGAGTTGCTTAGTATTTTTACCGAATATTAAAATAAATAAGTTAAAATAAATTCTTCCTAATAAAATTATAAATGTGAAAGTTTGAATGTTTGTTAATCAATCGCACTGCAAAAGCCATTCAGATTTTAATGAAATTTACTATACCGTTGGGCTATTAGTTGGATTAGGGCGTAGAACACTTTTAATTATTCTAAAGACCCCGAATTAAAAACGAGCAAAGTAGCGGGCAAAGGCTTGTTGGAAGATAAATATATTACAGCTGAAATAAGAATAGTATACATCTTTATTATAAAAATGGTAAACATTTCAGTTTAGCGTTTTTTATTTGATGTAGAGAATATATTTCTGACCTTTCTCGTCTATTACAAATTATAAGCCTTTCGCTAATCTGGTCTGAAGGACCCCTCCATAATCCTTTTATTAGTTGTTAGCTTGTTGGTAATTTGGCACCCGTGTTTGAGAGTTAATCCCAGAAAAATTACAACATCTAGTGTTCTGGTTTTTATAATCAAATGTGTCTTAAAAGGAACTAAGGAAATAAATAACATGAGAACGTTATGAATTAAAAGGCAAATAGATATTCTATGTTATGATATGATATGATATGATATCTTTTTTTTTATATTTTGTAGGTCTTTATTCCGATCCTATTCCTCTTTTATCCTGTCCTACTCCTGTCCCAACTTCGTATCATTAATCCTCTCCTCATCCCCTCCCTTTTCTTCAAGTCGGCAAGGCATCTGCGACACTTTTACGTTGCAGATGTTCATGGGCTGCGGTCAGTCATTTAACATCAGGTGAACCGCATGCTCCGCTTAAACAAAACAACCCTTGTATTACTTATTTTAAACATAGAAAAGTAAATTTTGATGAAAGTCAATTAACAATAATCGACGACTGGTCGAAGTTCGTGACCTAAATTTTTACTCCCGAGAAAATGGTCTACGCTTTTTCAAATATATTTCGTGTTTCCACTTCCACTTGGCTTAATTTATTGATGCCACGGAAGCGTCAAATATACACATATAAGCAGAAAGGTATTTAGAACCTCATCACTCCACGTTTCATTTTCCTCATGTAAAAACTTATAAGACTATAATCTTTAAATACGTTTATCCTATGAGATAAGCTAGAATATTGTGTGCCGTTGGTAGAGACATAAAGACGTGCATATATTTTTTTATTTAAAATCATTAAATTAATACGTGAAGCAACAACTTTGTACTCCATTTTTTCTAATATGTAACAAACGGAGTAATATTTCAGGAGTTAATTTCCGAGATTGAGATGGAGATTTTTCTATAAAAAGTATCAATAGCAGCCCTAGCATAAGTCTGGAAGGGGGCTGTGATGAAACACCCCTGTGCTTATGAGAGCAAGGAAAACCGTCGGGCCTGCGCCTGATCTCTCTCCGGTCGTGTCGGTCTGCCATTGAATCGGATTATAAGACTGAATGATTAGAGAGTGCACCTGTGTTTGCGCACATACTATCTCTATGCACTATAATATCTCCTGCGTACCTTAGTGATCTCTCTTGATGGCACCATGACTGCTACCGGGAGGCATTATTATTATATATATTTACAACGTCGATTTAATTAAAGCTCAGAACTATTAACAAAGTATTGTTGCGTAAGAAATTAATGAAAACCCTTGTAACTCAATTTTCAGTCGGACCGGAATACGAATGACGAACGTACAATGACTCGACAAGCTCAATTGATTACCCAATGCGGATTTACAGATAATGGAAATTAAATACTGACCGAATCATCAATTATTTCAATCGCTTTTTACATTTGTGTGGTATTTAGCCGAACACTTAATTGTGTTTTGGTTGACTCATTTTGCTGTAAGTTATGCAAAAATTTAAAAAAACAAGTGAATTAACTTCTAGGCAGACATGAATACCATCTTCAACCGCACCACCACTTTCCATCTGCCTATTCTACGTAAAAACAAATTATTTCATTTATATATATATTCTTTAATTGTGAGTGTAAGAGATACAGATTAATAATGTAAAAAAAAAGTAATTAAAACTTTATTTAATATATTTGTATATGTATAGCCCGTCTGGCGACGTCTAAGAATACGTGTGTTGCCACCCCATTTTTACCCAAGGTTGACGTATGAGGCGACAGAAGGTAATTCTGCTGCATAACGTCTTCAGCAATTAAATATTGAGTTTCGAGCATTGCACGATCGGGTCAAGCTCGCACCGGTGTAATTACCCAGCAGAAGATCAGCGTGAAGCAGTATTGCGCTTTGTTTCGTATGATGAGTGGGGCCTGGAGGACACTTTTTTTTTATGTAACAGCGGGCAAGCGGGGCGTGCGGTTCACCTGATGGAAAGTGACTGACCGCAGCCCATGGACATCCACAGCAGTAAATTGTCGCAGTTGCCTCGCCAGCTTGAAGGAAGGGGGGAGGAGGATTAATAAAAGGAAGTTGGGAGAGGACTAGAACAGGACAGGAGAGGAATGGGAAGGGAATACAGGCCTCCGGACACCAGCTCACCGTACGAAACACAGTGCATTACTGCTTCACGCCGGTTTTCTGCTGGGGGGGGGGTTATTACACCGGTGCGAGCTTGGCCCAATCATGTTATGCTCGGCTCCCTCTCTTTTGTAGCTGAAGATGTTATACAGCAGAATTACCCTCTGTCGCCTCTTACGACACCCACGGGTAGAAATCAGGTGGCGACACATGTATTCTTACCCGTCGCCACACGGGAGAAACTAACAAAAAACACTCATTCCATCCCATCCTATATTATTCCTCTCCCAATTTTCCATCATTAATCCAGTCCTTATACCCTCCCTTTCATTCAAGCCGGCAAGGCTGCGGTAACGGTCAGTCGCTTAGCATCAGGTGAACCGTATACTCCACTTGCCTGCCTTAGAAACGTAAAAAGAATAGTATGTATTAAATTTTAGACATTTTTTATTAATGTAAAACTTTTGTAGTCTGTGGAAGATAGCGCGTGCAAAGACTCGTGTATCGTTTTGTATTATCTATATTTTGTTTCTTTAAAATTACTTCTGCAATATATATAACTATCTATCAACTTAGTTAAATTATATTAACGGCCGTTTTTAATAGTGTATCAAAGATTATGGATAGATTGTTATGTCAGATTATATGACGTAAGATTCACAATATTTTTAGCAAAGGCTTTCCGTCCATAGGATATTGAAATCAAAGTAAGTGCAAATAGATAGTTTTGTCTGACTTTAGTAAGCAAATCAAGGGATAGATAGAATATTGAAAACGGCCGTAACTAGCGCATTTCATATAGGGGGATTTAGTTTCTTTAATGACTAAAAACAAAAATCAGAAAATTTTATCGTAGTATTTGACTTTAGATCTAAAAATTTAATTAAGACATGTACTATGTCATACGAAATGATACTTTTGTAACCCAATTCTGAGAAAAAATCAGCAAATAAGATTATTGTGCTTTATTTTCTACGATTCTTTTGAGTTCCTCCTCAATTACTTTACTTATGAATGAACGGGAAAGCTAATAAAATCTAATTCAATCATTTACTGCGTAAATCCATTCGACTCCCTTTTGTTACTGGAGAAGTAATCAAATTACTTTTATGTAAGTCAATATAAAAAGCCTAGAACGGTCTACCTATATAAGTTTTTTCTAAATCTAATAGGAAGGCAACCATTCCTTATTTTCTATATCATCGTTTATATATTTTTCTACATCTAGACTAATATTATAAAGAGGAAAGATTTGATTTTTGTTCGTCTGTTTATCTGTTTGTTACAATTGAATAAGCTCCGAAACTACATCATCCCTGATGAACATAGGCTATTTAACATTATGCTCGGAAGAATAGCCGCGCGCAAATGCTAGTAAAGTTATAATGCTAAAATTCTTCATAACATCTTGTCGTGACATTGTCTTGCAGTACAACTGGAAAAGGAAATTGCACGTCTCGGAGCAAAATAGGCAATGTCCGGTTTTTATTACTACCCTACGCAGATTCACATCGAGGTTTTGATTTTGTCATACGTTTGACATAGGAAGTAGAACTAAATCTATAAATTCATTTCGACATGGTTCTATTGCCGTAAAAAAGAGCAAAGATGTGTACTCGTATGCCATTTGCAGTCAAAAATGCAACCACTAGACCAACGAGACAGTCAATTTTGAAGTATTTACTAGAGCAAATTATTTTATGCAACTTGAGAACTTGATATGAGGCGGTTAATCATTTGCGACGTTGTTATGCAATTGAACGTTAAGTAAACATAGTAGCTTTAGAATAAAAACAAAACTAAAAAAAGAAGGCATACACATGTTTAAAAACCAATCTGATTTTTTTAAATTCGGTCAAAAAAATCCCTTGTTTTTCTATGATACTTTGTTTGTCATATTCCAATTATTTTGCTGACCTACATAACGTCGAAAACACATCGATACGCATCGGCTAGTATCAATTATCATATCAAAGATTTATAGTGTTTGTTTTAGCTCAGTGC
>LQNK01001677.1:0-16076 GCA_001586405.1 Phoebis sennae | reverse complement strand
TAGGCATTAAGTTCGCCTTTGTTATAAAAAACAATAAAGAATTTTTTTTTCGATCTATCTATAAACCTTCATCTTTAATCACTCTTTCTATTAAAAACCGTATCAAAATTCATTGTTTAGTTTATAAGATGTAAGTATATATAAGTATAGCGTGAATTGCTTTATACCATAATACACTATGGTTTTCATGCTGAGTGATAAATGTATGTTTTGTTTTATTTTGGCGTTAGTGACATAAATTATATTATCATGTGTAATCTTATGTTTCTGTATACTATGCTTGTATACTTGGAAAGCTAGTGTATATATGTTATCGTGGTCAAATATATAGATACAACAAATTAAGTCTACAATAAAAAATGGTAAAATATTAATAATCTGACTGTCAAACTCATCAAAATTTTCCATAACAAGAATCATAAAGGATTTCCATGTGACCGGAGTAAGAATTACAATGCCTTTAACATCTCAAGAATTTCAGAAAATACCAGAAAATTCTAAGAAATGAAAGAAGTAACTGGATTTCTTTGTTGTAAGTGATAAAGGTGTGTTTTATTTTATATTTCTTCAGGATAAGCATTATATTAGAAAGTTCATCTTACTAATATTATAAATGCTATAATTTGTGAGAATTGATGTATGTTTGCTACTCTTTAAAAAAAAACTACTGAACAGATTTTGATGAAACTTTGTACACATACAGGTAAGGATCAAGAAAAACATAAAGCAAAACAAACCGCGGAGCGTGGCTGGTAGTTATAGAAATAACGTAATAGGAAAAGCTTGCGTCTTTATAAATTAGGAATGTCCTTGTCGATAAATACTATATCATTTAAAAACTAGCCAAGCCCCGCGGTTTCACCCTGGTTATTCCTGATCCCGTGAGAATTCTGGGATTTAAAGTAGCCCATCACTTAACCTATCCATTATATACTTTATAGCGACCCGCCCCGGCTTCGCACGGGTTTAATGGATGATATTATACATAAAAACCTTCCTCATGAGTTACTCTATCTATTAAAAAAAACCGCATCAAAATCCGTTGCGTAGTTTTAAAGATTTGAGCGTTCATAGGGACATACAACATGACACATGACAGAAAAAGCGACTTTGTTTTATACTATGTAGTGATGGATAGGATTAAATCTCAAAATAATCCGTTCAGTAGCTGCGTATCCAAACATCTTTAAAAAGTTATTTCCGTGATTCTCTGGTTATGAACTATGATATTATAATCGTTGAACTTAATACATAAAAAAGGTATATTATTTACAAATAAACGCATTGATTATATAAGAAAGTTAGGTTTGAATCACAAGGACTTTAACCCCTAGCGGATTCCAGAAATTTCTAAGAAATTGAAAAATAAAGTGGATCAAATAATGTTTAATATTTTATTATGATAGTTAACTTAATATGGTTTTATGCTAAGCGGTAAAGATATCTTGAGTTATTATTTTGCAACTTCGCGTAACTTCTGATCCCGTGGCAACTCTGGTATTAAAAGTAGCCTGTATGTTTTTCTGAACCCTTACCTATATGTATACTAAGTTTCATCATAAAGTTCAATAGTTTTTATGTGAAAGAGTAACAAACATATATCACAAATTTTCCCATTTATAATATTAGTGTGATGTAATTGTGGTTTCCTTAATATGACGTTTATTTGTGATTTTATAATCATGAAATCGATGATCAGAAGTACATTCAATGCATACATTTTATTAAATTATTAATTTAAATACATATAGACCTTCCTCTTGAAAAACGTAGCCATTCGAATAAATCTCATCAAAATACTATGGCTACTTTTAAACATCTATGCATACATAGGGAAAGACAGTGGGAAACGTCATTGATTTATACTATTTAATGTTTTTTTTTGATAAAGAGTAATTATTGTTTCGTTCATTAAAATACGTTAACAAAACGAATACTACAAATCGAAACACATAGGAAACATCGCCGTCTAAAATTGTAAATATCAGCCCATACATAATTCAGATGGCGCATTACAGCGGGGAAAACTGCGTGAAAAAATTACTTTCGTGTACCGATCTTATAAATAGCGAATGTGGAAAGTGTACACGATATATTGTCACGCCAAATGCCTTGTAATTATCGGTCTATTATGTATACGCTGAACATGCGTGACATTTTGCGAAATTGTGTAAGGGTGTGGTTGGTGAAAAAATTAATAAATAAACAGTGGAAATGTATGAAAATTTGTATTCATCGAAAAGTAAAGAAAGGAGAGAAAGATATTACCTTTGTCCATTACCAGTTGTATTTGAATTGATAACTTTCATTTTCATAAAAAGAAATAATCATACTAATGTCGATGTGTGTTTAGATGAGCTGTGATGTGTCAAAGGACAACATTTTTTTTACTTAATTTGTAGGTATGATCGAAAAACTAATATGTTAGAAAACATTTTAGTTTTTAATTGAATTACGTCCACAAACTCGTTACTTACTTATATTTATCTAGCCTACAAATATACAAACCTATACATAGAGTTTTTATCATTGCTATCATCGGGTGTCCGCACATACGATCCAGTTTCAAGAGAAACCCAGTGTCACTAGGTTAGAAAGTGGCGGATAGAGTTACAAGCAAGGTGTGGTCTCACCTTTACCTTGATATCATTGACGCAATGAAAACGTCACATTATATACATTAGAAAACGATTTTCAACCTAACGCTATATTTGTATCTGTACTATGGAGTTTTCCCGCTTTGGTTTGAAAAATATGAAAGCCCCTTTCAAAAATTCACCCTTATTTTCGGCCGTAACGATTTTACATTTTTTAATGTGTTTGTTATCTTCAGAAAAGGGTTCTTATGAAAGAAAAAAAGTAATCTTGATCGCAAAACTTAAGGAAACATAAGTCAGGTGTAAATATTACTTTATATAATAAAAAAAAATAATAATAAAAATTCTTTATTGTACTTTTAAAAATAAAGAAAAAGGATAACAAACAGAGCAGCAGTTAGGAGAATTACAAAAGGCGGCCTTATAGCTAACAAGCTATCTCTATATTATATTTAGATAGTAAGTATTTCTAATGGCTTAAATGTTAAAAGTCAAGAACATAAAACCTTTAAAGAGTTGTAAAGTAGCAAAGAGAATCCCCCAAACGTAAAGGCATTGACAAAGTCCGTAATAGAGGGAGACAATAAAAGATGAAGAAGGAAGAATTTTCCAAACGTAATCTAAACCTGGAAGAGATCGCTTATTAGCGATATGCCGCCCTTTTTATGTATAGTTTTAAGTTAATGTTTCTAATATCATTAAGTACTACTGGTGCATAAAATAAAGTGTTTATTCATTCATTCATTCATTCATTCATTCTAAAAAAATAAAGAAAGTGGCGGGTAGTTGTAAGTAAGGTGTGGTCTCACCTCTACCTTGTGCGTGTTTCTTAAGATTATTGACGCAATGAAAACGTCACTCAGTATAAACGGATTGGAAAATTTGGACGTAAAGTAAGATTTGTATTAGAAATGGAATAATTTACACTTAAGATTGGATACAATAATTGAAACGTTCAATGGCTATAATTAATTATACTACAATCCAAACACGAAGTAAATATATTGTGTCAATTAATAATGTTGAGTTAGGGAACAAGATTAATAAATCATGTTCTCAACTAGGAAATACATAAATTTCCATAGCCAAAACTACTAGAAATATATTCTTGAAATTGAAAAAAATGCGTTCCTTTTATAACATTACTATTTTTGCCCCAGGTTGCCAGGTTGGTAGATCTTTAGCCTTCCTTATGATTATTCATGAGATTCCTGTAATAATTAGACAGAACATTGTCAATATATCCTACTAATACTATAAATGCGAAAGTATGTGGGGATGAATGAACGTGTGTTTGTGATTATATAGAAAAAGATATAAACTTCTAATCCCAGAATTTCCACGGAATCAGAATTTACATACAGGTAAAACCGTAAATCGTGGTTAAAATGAAGTAATATTATAGTTATATCTTAGGGAATCGACCGACTCGATGATTCAGTGTGAGTTCCATCGCCGCTGAGTGGTACAAAAGCCTTGGTTTAGGAAAACAGAATACACTATCACCTATTTGCTTGCTTCTAAAGAAAAAATCGACCCGTGAACGAATGTGAGTAATATCCGTCCCAGGCCTCAAATAAATCAATATTATACAAATAAGAGGATATGTTAAGAAGGGATTGTTGCAGATTTTACAAGTTTGAAAAAATTCAGGAATAAATTAATTTTATCAAACACGTTAAATTTGAATAAAAACGTAGATGACGGAAATAATTTTTCTTTTCTCGGAATATAAGGAAATTATTCTTTGACATATTGAATAATCAAATTACCGTTAAGGGATAACAGGAGTGAAAATATTGCTTTTATAAGTACGAGAAATAAAAAAATCTCAATAATTTGATTAGCACAATCGTGACTTACATTTCCTGTTATTCTTTTCTCTATTCAGCCGAAGGCAAAAAATAATTTAAAATTGGAACACAAAATATACAAGTTAAACTCATGAACATCACTTTTCATACCTAAGCACACAGATACACGCGTCTGTTAATTAGTATCGCAAATCAAATCTCTGATTAAGTTGACCGTTTTATGGTTATATCGACAGTTTCTTCTACAGAGACCGTAAAATTTTACTCCAATAAATTAATATTTTTTGCTACCTAAAATTCAAATTCGAGTCACATTTTCAGATATACGAAGGTTCAAACTGACGGACTGCAATAATTGAAATAGGACTACTGTATCACTACATAGTATAAAACAAAGTCGCTTTTTCTGTCATGTGTCATGTTGTATGTCCCTATGAACGCTCAAATCTTTAAAACTACGCAACGGATTTTGATGCGGTTTTTTTTAATAGATAGAGTAACTCATGAGGAAGGTTTTTATGTATAATATCATCCATTAAACCCGTGCGAAGCCGGGGCGGGTCGCTAGTAAAGTATAAACCAAAAACCCTATAACAATATTTTTTATACATGTATATTAAAATCATTACTATTAGAACAAAAACAACCTTTAGACAGTGGTAAATTGATGGACTTAATTTCTCAATAGCGTATTCTTTATCAACGTCTTTGTATTCAGCTCTTGATTCGATCTCAATCGCATTGGATTACTGCGAATGTCCCAGTTAATGGTAGAAACATGTTGTTGGGGACAATTTGGGCCACGCTTGACCTATGCCACGCTATGGGGTTTGTTGAAAAATTACAATGAAGAGAACGGCTCAAGTTTATATTGTGCTATTTTTATATATTTATTTATTTATTTATAAAATATACAATATGAATTACAATAAAATAAAACTAAAAAATACAGTATAAATGGCGACTTTTTCACTAAACAGCGATCTCTACCAGGTAACCTTCTTTATTTGAAAGTAATACACTGTTTACCGTACGGTCTTATATAAATTATAAATAATCCTAGACTAATATCTATGACAATACAAATGGTTTTCAAGTTAAGAATAAACTTTTACAAATTTTCAGTCCGAAAATAATTAAGTAATACTTACGTTTAATAGCTACAAGACACAATGTTAACATCATATTATGCACTCTTTAGTAGCAGAAGTACATTTATTATTTATAGGTTTTTTTTTTAAATAATTACACATAGGCAGCACTACAATTACAGTTATGTATTTACATTTGCATTCCTATTATTTTAGAACCAGGTAACCACTGCGCAAAGAGCAAAGAGTATAAACGTGAGGTTGACTACATATAATATATTTTACTAATCTGAGTTAAAAGTAAGAAAGAAAGAAAGAAAGATTTATTCAAGAACCACACAGAATAAGACACAAATAATAATTTAATAACAAACAAGTAGCAGTGTGGCGTTGAAAGGGAAACTGCTCAGCGTATGCTGCTCCTAACGCTAGTCGCAGCGCTGATTTTCAGCAGCTCCCAATGGCAATGATAATTGCGGCAATGGTAAATACAGGTGATTGCGGACCCCGATTTTAAAGAATGGGAATGTTGGAAAGTCTAATATTTATATCTGTATATCTTTATTGTTTTATTTGTTTACCTACGTGAAAGAATCTCTTACCACTTCTTGATAGAAATGCATCTTAAAATATTGGATTGAAGACAAAAACGAAAACGAAAATTAAAAAGTTGTAGTAGGAGCGAAAAAATTTTACATCAACCCGAATACGAATCGTATTTTATAAAAGTTCATATTTAATAAACCTAAGACGTTAATAAAATTGAAAACGAGGACCTAAGTGAATAATTAAAAGAGGAAGGAGGTTAATGCTTGAAGTCTCTAAGAGGGCAAATTTTACTGCGCAGTAAACGTTAAACTAGCACTTTATTATAATTTACACGGTAGTTCTGAATTAAAAGCTCTTAAACTGACGTATAAAAATAATCTGTTACATATAAGATTGCTAAATTTTATCTTCGCCTATGCGTGATCTTGAATGAAGCTAGCATACAATTATTAAATTTATAATTATATTCTTAATTTATTTGAAACCCGTTGAACTGATTTTACGTTATTGATTTAAGTAAGTATCATTTAAATTTTTCAAATTTTGATAAAATTATCAGGACATGTCTTCTTTTCGTAAAAAAGCTTATTTTTTTATTTCCACATTCAGTTCCATATTTTGTATTGTCTTTATAATATCATTTTTATGTAATAAAATGCAACATTTTACGCCTGCAAAAAGTAATAGCAAAGTCAAACGAAAGATATTTCATCTCCAACAGCTGATTAAAGAAGGCGGAATGAAATGATTTATTAACGGTTAAATGAATTTGTATGAAATTATTAGATTTTAAAGTTATTATTTCTGCAACCTAGAAACGCTGAATTAATAACAGTTTTATTTGATGTTAAACATGATCATGCCGTGGAATGACGATGAATTATTATTTTAAAAAGTTGCAAACATATTTTTATATTATATGAAATCATCAGGTGCAACTGCCTAACATGGTAATTACCGTACTTTTTCAAAAATATTGTTTCACAATTGTTTGTTTACCATTGCACATGTAAGTTTTTTACTACAATAGTATGTACTTGAGTACAGATAAATTAAAAAGCAAAGTACAGTCTTATTTATTAGGCTCATATTAATTTATTCTATTTTCATAAACTGCATTCAATACAGGTGATTGCGTAATATTAATACTCAGAAACGTGATGAGGAATTCAGGTGTCCCTAGCGAGAATACCCCTAACAGTATTTCACACTTAAAAGCCCATACAATAAGGTTCAAAATAGGACAATACCAAGTTTCGTATTAAGCGATGAATGGGTCCATCAGCTCAAAATTGATTTTTCGCTTTATACTGATTTAGTCTATTCGGGAATAACTAATGAAGTTTTGATGAAAACATTGTTCCTATATTCCGGTACGCTGTTAGAATTTTAAATCACATCTGGACACAAGAATATTTTCTACTTACTTAAGATTTATCCCAATATAAATAGATTCAGATTCAATCACGTAAAAAAATTCTGATTAGATTGATTGACAGATTTTTTTCAAATTATAGATATGCTGATCAATATTAGGTGCACCTTATTAGGGGTAGCTCTCCAAACAAGTAAACAGAGGGTATTAACAACAAATATATCATTAAATGAGATATCATTGGCTAGGTCTTCAGAAGTGAAATAGTGGTTTTTAAGTAGGTTTTTTGCTAAAATAAATATTTTACGAGGTAAACGTTACTAAAGTCGTAAATATTTCATACCGCGCAACGTGAGATTTGGGTTGAGTTGCAGACATATCTTTTTATAATCTTAACGGATAGATAAAGACGTTAAAAAACACTCAATAAATTCCTTCTCTTATAGGGTTGACCAAAATTTCACATTGCGCGCGCCTCTACAAATACAGAAATTTGTAGTTCACGCGAGCAAAGCCGCGGGCGAAAAGCTGGTAATCTATCTAATCATATAATAAAACAGTAACCGAACCATTTCTGTACATTGAATATTTTTCAAAAAAAGTAATTGGTATGCAATACGTATGTTCTATAGATACCAAAACCATGGTTCAAATTTTTTTTTCTGTTTGTCTGTTTATCTGTTTGTATGTGCGTCAATCACGTAATAACCACTGGGCAGATTTCTATAAAATTTCACATGCTGATAGACCAATATTAGGTGCAACTTATAGGCAACATTTTATTTGAAAAATATATTTTTGGGGTGGCTCTCCATACATGTAAACGGAGGGTAAAAAAGTAAATTCGCTAATACATCATTGAGTGAGGTTTCATTGGAAAGGGTTTTAAAAATGATATGGAGGTTTCTAAATGCGTTTTTTGCTAAAATAAATATTTTTGAGATATATGCTTCTAAAGTCGTGAAAATGTCATACCACGTGACAATGTGAGATTTTGGTTGAGTTGCGGACATGCCTTTTTATACTTTTAACGTATAGATTAAGACGTTGAAACACTCAATGAATCCGCAAAACCTTCAAAAAATAACTAACCGTGCCCGCGGCTTCGCTCGCGTGGGCTTCAATTTTCTGTATTTTGAAGAGGCGCGCACTCTGTGAGAAATAGGTTTGAACCTATTACCATAGAAAATTATAAAAAAATTATAGACATGCGTATATTATATCACTGGTCCTGTGATCGTAATTTTTTAAATCTTTTGTTGTGCTCCTCTAAAGATACAGAAATTAGTAGCCCACGCGTGCGAAGCCGCGGCCGGAAAGCTAGTATATAATAAACGAACAAAACTTTATGGTGTAGCGTAACAATAAAAAAATCTCATAAAAATGTGAAATATCACAGTTACAGTAAGTTGTAAGTACATTTTCTATAATTCCTATCGCAGCGTGGAACTAAAATCTTAAAGTAAGTAGCAGTAGCCCCAGGCGCGCAAAGTCATAATTTTAAGTTTAACTGACCTCACATTTTAGTATTTTTATCATGTTATATTTTATTATAGCCGTTAAAATGTTTTAAGGCAAGAGACTGTGACCAAGTACAGAAGATATAAAATAAAGCGTTATGTACAATGCAATAAATTTCCAATGTTGTACAATATTATTATTATTATCAATTTGAGCATTACTCTTTTTCAACTTAATTATGAAGATAATAACTAAGGAAATTTGCTTATCTTTTAGGATGTCAAAACTAGTTTGCAAGAACTTATTACAAGGTAAACTTTCTTAGTACATAAGAACTATTTAGTATTTATAATAATGGTCCGATATAAAGATAATTCTGAGATAATATTTCAAAAGCACCCACGAGACAGGGTATCTATAATGTAAGTGTTAAGTTATAAATCTTGGTTTGATCATGAGAGCATCCGTATTCTTCGTAGATAATATAAAAGACAACCAATTTATTTATTTTTTTTGTTCAATGACGTTATACAATTTTATTTATATGCAGTTACTTACTTAATACGTAGTATTTTCCTTTAAGTATTCTTGCTTCCTGACTTCTTGGGAGTTTCATTGGAATGTTATTTCATCTTTGGCATTAACTAAATTCTTTAAGTAAACTTGCAATCCTCATAATGATCATTATTTCACAAGTTGCTCACCTTGATATGAACTTTGGATACTCGTTTTCTTGTAGGATGCTGAAATTTAATGCTATTTTGCATTTATAAGGATAACTTTATGATGTGAATCAATTTTCTTAATGAGGAGAAATTTACACTGTTTTTAGCTTGGCAAAGGTCAACTCTTTTTATGAAACATAATTTTAAAATGGCATATAAATATTATGAAGCTTAAGTGAAAAAGGCTCTATTTCTTTTTTTATATCTTGTAAATAAATTGACTTGATCATCCTATATTCAAAATTAAATAAATAAGGGATTTATTAGTACTTTTTATATAAAAAAACGAATACTTTGTTTATGAGTTTTCAAAGTGTAGGTATGTGAACGCACAGAGCCTCGTAAACGTACTCGGAGACTATACTTAAGTATCCGTCGGTGAAGTTTAAATTAAGTTTTATTGCTTTTGAATTATATGCCATTAGGCATTAGAAATGCCTTTCAACAAACGACAATAAACTAGAAATGTCATATTTCGCATAGTGTTGCTAACTAAATGCGTAACCTTAGCCCATTGAAATCTTACATTTTTTGGGCTAACCTTAACTAAATATTATTAATTCATACAAAATTTGATGTACTACACTAACTCTTTCTTGACATGAAAAAAATAACTGCGTCCTCTGACAAGGCAAACCCAAATGTAACTGCAATGGACTGCTTAAGCTACAATATAATTATTTCCATTATTTTTCAGCGTCAAACTGTCATTTCAACTAGAAAACTCTGGTTGAAAAGGAAGTAAAAATTGTAAAAGTTACAACATTGAAATTCTGCATGCCCTGTAATCTCGTTAGTACATTTCGCTCACAGACGATGTTTACGTCATTCTAATGTAAAGTTAGGTACTGTACTGTCCAGGGAAATTATCATGCGTTTGCAATCCATTGCTGGTATTATTTTTTAAATATTATAACTAGTAGTTCGTTTAGTATTGTAAAATGTATTTTTTTTTATTTTGATTTTAATCTCCCATTTCTAATCATATCGCAATTCTTTTAAAATAGTTTCCCTAAACTATTGCTTAATAAAATCATTTTCACTGAACCCGCAACAGGCACCCACAGTCACGTGACAGGCTCAAAATATTATACAAACTAACCATTACGATATAAATAAAGATGAGAACAAGAAATTACAGCATCATCAATATCAATAATATAAATAAAGCAATTATAATCATAATTCATGGTCTTATTGATGTTCAAATCAACAAACTTAGAATATTTTTTTATCACAAGCGCCAGAAATTTAAAAAATATCTGCGCTTTTTCAATTTTAATTTATATTTTGTAATGTAGGTAACTTCATGGAACTCCATCTTGATTTATTTGTGTTTTCTACCAATAAACAACTGTGGAACTTAGTGAAGTAGTTATTTAAATAATACCCAAGCAATGTACAGCAATACACTTGTTAATTTCGCATATTTTAAACAAATTATACGATCAAATACAGAAACAGCAACCGTTAAGTCTTTGACAAGTTGCGAGCACTGGAATTCTGGAAATACCAACTCGGTATCCTTCTGTTGTAATCTTTGCTTATCCATGTTAATGCAAATTATTAAGTCTCCCTGCTCCCAGCTGTGTCACCTTATTTGAGAAAGGTTAAGGTGCATATTTCACTAGTTGTTTCTAGCACATGTACCTACGTGTATTACTAAAATTATTATAGATTAAAAACAATAGCCTCATTATAGATGGTCTGTAGCAATTCTCATGAATCTGCCTGTTATATGCAGAAAGGATTCTTCAAATCCATCGAAGATTAGTGCGTTTGAGCGAATAAATATTAAATTTTATAATATTAGCGTTTGAAATCTAAAGTGATATTATAAAGCGGTTTCGCCATGAATTACTGGACCGATTTCAAAAAATATTTTACTATCTAAAGAGTTCCAGCTTTACTGAACGAAGACTTTATTATTGCACTAGCTGTTTCCCGCGGTTTGACCCGCGTATATCTGTTATTCCCCTGCCCATGGAATTTGATCGAAATCCTTCCTCAGCGGATGCCTACGTCATAACATCGACCATTGTTTGGGCTGTGCGTTGATAGATCACTATTGCCCAGTTCCTATAAAAATAAAACTAGTCGTTTTACTTACGGACAATACAATATCCTACTAGGCGTAAGTCTAAAGCGTTTCTATAATGGACGTGGCGTTAACATAACTACCAAAACTTGGTTCTGATTGGTTGATCAGAACCGCCCGTTATGAAAACCATTCGTTTGTGTTATACTATGACGTTCCGTCGTTTATAGAAACCGGGCATATGTCGGGCAGTCAGTCAGTCACCTTTGAGTTTAGTATACATATATAGATTTTGCTATAGGAAAATGCCATAAAAACAGCTAGTTATCCATTTAATTGTTTCTGTAAATTGCTGAAGATAATTTATTTATATTTCCAAGCGTATTTTTATTGATATTTATTTTACTCGTGTCTTCTCTGAACAAACATTGTTATCGCAATAAACAATTCTAAATGAAGCAATGAAATAGGTTCTATTTTTATTTTGTTAGCGATCTTTCACGGATTGTTCATTCATAATTATTTTGAGTGAAATTCTTCATAAGGAAAAAGCTTGTACGCTATCTGTAATACTGCCACGTTAATTCATTTACTTTTTACTTTTCTGTTTTATTTTTTATACGAGAATGTTCTTATAGAACAGAATTAAACAGTAGCAGTTATCACTCCATTCCATAATTATTTCAGTACGAACTGAGTTAAGCTCGCACCGGGGCAGTTATCTCCATTAGAAAATCAGCGTGAAATAGTGTTATACTGTGTTTCGTACGGTGGAACCTCATACTTAAAGGCCTATAGCTCTTTCTCATTCCTCTGTGTTTCTCTCATATTTTTCTCCTTATTCCCTTTAGTTTGCGATTTTCACAGGTCGCTGAAAAATCATGTTAAATTGAATGTATAACTATACATATAATAAAATCGTAGACTAGCCGTGTCTGTACATTTAATATTTTCAAGAAAAAAATTATTGTTTCGTGTTTCATTTATGATTCTAAACTCAAAACAATGATTTTTAGAATTTTTGTCTGTTTGTCAGTTTGTCTGTTTGTCTGTTTTTCGGGCGTTTGTAGGCAGTGAACTTCGAAACGGCTTAACCGATTTAAATACGGTTTTCGATCATGTATTACGGCTAGCCCCCCGGAGGTTTTAGTGTTTGTTTCATTCAAATCGGTTAACAAATAAAAAATATATGAGGATTCAAAGTGATCCATCAAAACACATCATCAATGCGCGTAGGAACATTAAATTTAATCTTTTAAGTGTTATTTCAAGCACTTTTTATTGATAAATGTAGCCTTCTCTTGATCTCCAAAGTAGATTACGATAATGGCGGCTAATCACAACAAAGACTACCAACATGCAGAAGATATTATTTGCGTCCATAAGCAAATATGTGTTAAATCCATGGAAACATCAACTCTTTTATTCTCAGAGTACGCGACAGATTTCCAAAATGTCAATATTTTGCAAAAAAATTAAAATAGAATTATTAGAACTATATAGAACTGAACAGTGACACTTTTGTTATATTGAATGTAGGATATACTTCGAACTTAAACCTTTTACTAAATATATTTTTACAAACGTACGTTTCTAAATCTTAAAAATTGTCATACCACCTCTACTTCGAAAATTCACAAAGTACAGAAATTTGTAGTCCACGCGGGCGAAGCCGCGGGCGGAAAGCTAGTAATATATAAATACGTAAAACGCACCGGCTTCGAAATGATTTCAAGAATAAAAAGTTATTTTCTAAGTTTTAGTGCGGTGAAGTTGGTTCTATTTTTAGGGAAAAAGTTATCATTTTTTTTAGTGATCTACTAACCCTTCACATCAGAGCTAGTCACAATTCAGTTTGAGAGTTAGAGATAAACAGGTTTAATTATTAAAACGTAACTGCAGGACTTATTCTGTTGATTTTCGAGGAGATCCCTGGAATATCTCCTTCTACCAAACTTGAACTAATTTTCTATGGGACCACACTGACTGCTCTTTATTCTGATTACTGATTTACCCTTTCGAATACAAAGATAATTGTCTTAATCGATTTAAAAAAAATACGCCAGAATTTCAGAGAACCTCCTCTTTTTTGAATGTCGATTAAAAATGGATAGGTAGGTGATCTCTAGTAAACTGCAATGTCAATATACAATGACCTTATTCTTTATTTAAATTGATATAATATTTCAATTTAAAAAGGTGATTCTAGATAACAAAAGGTAGTACCATATTTATTTTCAATTAACTAAAATCCGGTGTGAATAAAGCTTTTAAAACCTAGCTTTTACAACAAAAGGTGCTGTCTAAATGTAAATCAAATTTGAATTTTCACGTTAAATCCAGTTTTATGTATAAAAGAGATTTTCAAACAATGAATCGGTGTTTGAGACGATGCTATAAAGTTTTTACGGCTCTTTTAATAATTTAATATATTCTAAAGTCTAAGCTATTCTTCATCTTAATGCCTATAGGCTATAATCAGACGACTCATTAAAGAAACAGGAATAATAACATTATAATATATCGCTGCCAAAAAATATTCAAGCTTGTGGTTCTTACCTCAATTTCGCTCAAGCCTTAACAAAATTAGTCTAATATGTTCTTAGACAAATTGAAAAGAGCGCAAATACAATCCCCTGAAGTAATAGAGGTAGCACTTCAATTCATTGTCATTTGGAAATGTAAATGGGATGGATCTGGGTGTAACACCTCTATTGGAAACTAGTCGTGTCGTGGGGTAAATGAAGGCTTGGTAAGTCTGAACGCTGTATTGTTTCCTTGCTTTGGTTTTACATAGTAGAGACTTATTTATTAGTGAAATATATAGGTAGATACTAGAATGTAGTACAAGTTTTTAATGGAAATTAATATTTAAATATTAAAGATACTGTTGCACTATTTTATTGCTTATTGATGTACTTTATAATATGTACAACCGATGTTGAAAATTCATCGATTTTCATTCATTTTCATAAGTGAAACCGTGGAATACTATTACCGATTTCTCAAAAAAAAAGAGGAGGTTATCAATTCGGGACGTTTTTTTTTTGTAGGAATATGATATTGTGACTCATCGTTCATTTTAATGTATTTTTCTTAAAACAATTTGAACAGCTATACTATATGCAATATTTTACATATTCATATAGAATAGCTGTTATGTTACATATTAATAAGTCACGTTTTGGAGTCAATGAAGGCCTTATATCAAGTGTAAACGCTGTATACTATTCTAACAATTGCACAGTTATCGGTCAATATTATATATATGAAGGTTCTATTTCATTCCTACTCGTGTATTCACGTCGTAGTCCCAGTGTTAAAATCATATAGTGGTTGCACGTTTTTTGACGTTGGAAAAAAAGACTCTGAGCTGTGAAATTCTGTACACCCTGGGAAGTAAAAATCATGGCTTTTGAAAGAGAGACTGTGTTCATGTTTCGCATTATGAGAAATAACCATTGTTTTATGTAAGGAAATTTAAAATGGAGTTCATTACAATACATATTATCTTCAACACTCTTTTAAATTTTAGACAAACAAATTTTTAAATACGTGTCCCAAAACACAAGCGGAAAATGTTGACATTTATCCTATGAGATCTGAGACACTATCTAAATGACAGTTTCGTACAGTGACTCCACTTATTCTTTGGTAGAGTTTAATATTTAAGTTTTAACGTTTTTTAATGTGATTCATGATAGGGGTACATACATAGAAAATAAATAAAAACATTACAATTTTATTATGATACAAATCATTTATTCAATAAAAAAATATTACAGAACGTCGTAGTTATCTAAATAAATAAATTCTTAAACTAGAATAAATAATTATAAATTAATGTCCTTTCTTAATATTTTATAGTTTTCTTTAATTATTACAATATTAATTATTGTACCTATTAAATAACATGATTTTAAGTGTAATAAATGCTTTTTACTACTTTATTTAATTTTATTATTTGTTATACAGTCTTTGTCTATAATTAGGTACGTTTAAGTAAAATTACAATAAATATATAATCAATCCAAGCTATGAAAGCACTGGGAATTTAAAATTTAACATTATATTACATCATTATCGGTGAGAATAAATAAAGTTTTTTCTAAGTTTCACAAAAATATATCTACTTTATAAATAGGTATACTTTTATGATGACACATTTACCAATTAACCATTTAATAATACTAACCAGTAACCATATTTATACATACTATAATACTTAAATTATAAGGAGCATTATCATTTAAAATATAATAAATAATATAAATGACCTCTTTGCAGTTATTGTAGTAACATATTTATACCGACGATCAAAAGCTGAAAAGTTAAAAAGCCTTTGTGTTTGATAAGAGTGATAGACAATTGGGAATTTGAAAAAAAAATAATTAATGATTATTTTTATATATTTGAACGCTTTATT